>PVJX010014036.1:0-45891 GCA_004027295.1 Dolichotis patagonum
TTTTAGACAATTCCTCCCCTTTCACTCCCATGGGGTGCACTGCTTGTTTTGGGTCCCACTGCCTCCCTATATAGAGCACCTCAATGGACCCTATCTCCTGATCTACTCTGCCTGTGTTTCTCTCTGTTAGTATTTCGAGGCCCTCTATACTAGAGATTATAGCCAATCTTCTCTGCCTCGTTTCTGCTATTCTATTTTTCTGCCATTGATAGTCTATTTTTCTCTTCCACTCCACTGTCTGCCTTGTTCACTGAGGCCTCTCTCCCACTGTTCCTGAAATGCTCATATTCTTGTTCTCTCTCCCTAGAATGTCCTTCAGTATTTTTTGTAGGTTTGGACTGGTGGTCACAAATTCTCCCAGTTCCTCTTTGTCATGGAAGCATCTTTTTTCTCCATTAATTTCTAGAAAGAGTTTTGCAGCATACATCAATCTGGGCTGGAGATTGTTCTCCTTCAGCGCTTGAATTACTTTACTCCAAGCTCTTCTTGACCTGATGGTCTGTCAAGAAGTCTGCCGTGATTTTGATGATTTTTCCTTTATAGGTGATCTGTTTCTTTTCTCTAATGGCTTTTACTATTCTGTTCTTATATTGAATTTCTGGGATCTTGATTATTATGTGTCTGGGTGTAGCTCTGTTTGGGTTGTAGGTGGCTGGAGTGCTGTATGCTTCATACCTCTGCATATCATTTCTTTTTTCTATGCTTGGGAAATTTTCCTTAATAATTTCTGTGACTAGCCTTTGTAATTCCTCTGGTTTGATTCCTGCTTCTTCATTCACATACTTTATTCTTAAGTTATAGATCCTCTTGTCATCTTCCAGTCTTTGTATCTTTACTGCCTGTTCCCTTGTTATTTTTAACAGATCTTCCCTTTCATGACCCCACATTGCAAGCCTGTGTTCCATTTTTGATAGTCTATCTTTGGTTTCTTTCAAGCAGTTTTGCCAGCTTTCTATCGAGTCTTTAGTTTCCTGATAATCTCTTTGAATTTGCTTCATGAATTCTAGGTTTTTTCTGAATTCTTCATTAAATTTTTCTCTCCATTTTTGTTCCTCCATTCTTTTGTCTGTGTCTTCTTGAGAGATGCCCAGCCCTTCTTTTATTAATCTACTTATCTCTTGTTTAATTTGAATTAATATTTCAGTTTTCGTCCCGCTTACAAGGTCCTGAAGATATCTCTTTATGTCCGCTAACGCTGTGTTTGATGTTGCATTTTTGCTGCCCTCAATCTCTTTTGTGTTTACCTCTCCTGGATCAATGTTTTCAGGTTTGGGGGCTGGGAGTTATCTCTTATTTCTCCCTTTCATCATGTTTTTGGTTCCTTCTATACAAGTGTGCAGTGTAATGCCCAGACCCTTTTCTTGTTGGTTAAGGCTCTTCTAAAGTGCGCAGGCTAGGAGCTTTAGCCCTCTTCAATAGGTTATCAGAGATTAGAGTTCACCCATGGGCATGTGCACTAGCTCCTCCCTTCCTGGCCAGTCTACCTTTGCAGGCCTTCACTGCATCAGTGCACACTGATCTCAGGGAAGTAATGCTGTAGTGACTAACTGGATCCCCGCCAGTGGCGCGGCCTAGTCCAAGCAGATTCCACCAATCCGCTTGGCGAGGGGAGCAACCAGCTGAAGCCACTTCCTTATGGAGTTAGGGCTGTCCTGCCCAAATCCAATATGTTGTCCAGTCAGTTTCCCCTTTCCCGTGGGAGGGTCCCATCACTCACCGTGTGTTGATGCCAGTCCCCAAGAACCTCTGGGCTCTCCAACCTCCGACTTCAGTGGGAATTCACGGTACCTCTGGGTGGGTTGCGTGCAGGGTTGTTCAGCTCTGCACTCCGGCGGTTCAAGCCAGTCGCTTCAGTGTGGATTGCTTGTTCAGGTCGGGCAGGAATTCAGGCGGCTTGAGGAGGGCACATTGCTTGCTGATCTTAGCTTCTCTAATGGTAGTCCCAGGACCTCATATTTGAGCAGTTTTTTGCACTTTAGTTTTTTCCTGGGTTGTGAGAGTCCATCTCTATCTGTCTGGGTCTCTCCTGGGTGTTTTATTCTGGCATTTGAGCTGTCTCTCTCAGAGAGGGTCTCTCTCCTGCTACCTACCAATCTGCCATCTTGTCTTCAATCCACGAGTCATGTTTTAATCTTCACTTGATCTCAGACAAAAGGCCAAGAAGTGATGTTTTAATTTTCAAATGGCTGCCTTTATCTTAAATATGTAGCATGTCTCACAGTATACTTCTTTTTCTCGGTTAGTGCCAATACTGGCACTTAATAAGAGTGAAGAACACACTCTTAATCAGTCATAATACTCTGTTTCTAGCACAGTATGACTCTACTGCTCTCAGTCTGTTTCTTTTGATTGGTGATTTGAGGCCATTTGCATTAATTGTTGTAACTGTTATATATTGATTTATTGTTGAGATGTTATCTTTCTGCTGCTGTATCGTTAGCTTTCCATTCTATTTAATTGTCTGCCTTGCTTGGTGGTTTTATCCCATGTATATCTAGAATGCCTTTCAGTATTCTTTTTAGGGTTGGTTTGGTGTTCATGAAGTTCTTCAGCTGTTCTTTGTCATGGAAGTATCTTATTTCTCCATCCATTCTGAAGGACAGTTTTGCAGGGTATGTCAGTCTGGTTTGGAAGTGGTTTTCTTTTAGGATCTGAAATACTTCACTCCATGCTCTTCTTGACTTCATTGTTTGTGTGTAGAAGTCTGCTGTGATTCTGATAGGTTTCTCTTTATAGGTGATCTCTCTTTTCTCTCTAACAGCTTTTAGTATTCTGTTCTTATGGTAGATTTCTGGGATGGTGATTATTATGTGTCTGGGTGTAGTTTTATTTTGGTTATGGCTATTTGGAGTTCTATATGCTTCACTTATCCAAATGTCAGTTTCTCTTCTCATGTTTGGGAAGTTTTCAGCTATTAAATCTGTAAATATCCTCTTGATATCATTTGGGCTGTCCCCTTCTTTTTCATTTATCCCTATTAATCTTATGTTATTTTTCCGTGCATCATCTTGCAGCTGTAGAATTGTTATTTTCTGATTCTTTGTTATTTTTAAGAGATCTTTCCTTTCCTGTTCACTGGCTGCAATCTTATCTTTGAGGTCTAAAATTCTATCTTCACTTTTGTTGAGGCGGTTTTGGAAGCTTTCAATTGCATTTTTGATTTTCTGTATATCTCTTTTAATCTGCTTTATGTATTCTGTTTGTTTCTTATAGTGTTCATTCAGGGATTCTATCTGTTTGCTTTGTTCCCCTAATTTTTTAGCTGTGTTTTCACTAGATGTGTTCACTATTTCTTTCACCATTTTTATCATTTCTTCTTTTACCTGGGCAAGTACTTCTGATTTGAATTTCTCCATAGCTTGTGCTAGTTGCATCTTTATTTCATTTGATATCATTTCAGACATTTCAGGTGTATGGCTTCTTTTTTCGTCTATGTACATGGCTCCTATGCTTTTTTGGGGTGGGCTGGAGTTTTGAGCCTGCCTTTTGGTCTTTCCTTTTGTCATTTTTCTATATTTCCTTGCTTTGAGCAGTGTTCCAAAACTTGATCTGGATGTGTGGCGAGTTACCTCCTGCATCCTCAGTTCCTGGAGCAGCACTGGCTCACTCACAGGTTCTTGGCTCCCTAAATTGAAAGGTGGAAGCTTGGCCTAATGAACTGAGGCCCATGGAATCCTGAGCTGCTGTCCGGTGTCCAACGGGGTGGGTATGATCTCAACTACCAGGAATGCTGGTTTCAAGCTCTCCCCAGGCCAGCCCATACCAGGCTGTCAGAACCCCAGCTCGACCTCTGCCTCTTGAACTGAGAGAAGGTCACTGGGCACGCTGTACTAAGGTGGTGGAGCTTCTAGGACTCGGTCCAGTGTACCAGTAGCTAGCCAAAAGCTCAATTGCCTGGAGCCCAGGTCACCAGCTCTCCACAAGCCTGCCTTGGGGCAGCAGGACTCACCTCACAGCGTCCTAACTCCCATCTGCAGGCTCTTAGCTCCCTAAATTGTAAGGCAGATGCTGGGCCTGGGGAACTGGAGCCCACAGAAACTCAGGCTGCAGTCCTTTGTCCTAGGTGGTGGGTATGATCTCCCGGGCGGTTAGTCCCCCAGATCAACCTCTGCCTCCCAAACTGAGAGAAGGTCACTGGACATGCTGCACTAAGGTGGTGGAGCTTCCGGGACTTGGTCTAGTTTACCAAGTAGCTACCATGGCAGTCCTTTCTACCATGCTGCTTCTGCATATGAGTCTGCCAACCATAGACTGAAATGTCCCAGACTGTGAGCCAAACTAAACTCCTTTAAGTTTTAGGTTTTGAGTGTTTTGTTCCAGTGATGAGGAAGTTGGCTAGGACAGATTTTGCACTACTGTGATTCTACCTGATCATGTAGTTTAGAAGTCCTGGGAATTTGTTTGCAGGAGAAACTTGGAAAGTTGGTGTTGCTAAACAGAGAAGCCCTAGAGTGCTGTAAGACAAGCTTGATGGAAAAACATGATCAGAGCACAGAAGGCCAGGAGGTTGAAAAAAGTGTAGATGTTACAACCAGGCTCAGGAAGTTTCAATTGGAGACAAAAATTCCATGGACAGTTGCAGTTGAAACCATGTATGTTATTCTTTGGCAGAAAATTTGTCTACATTTTCCCCATGTCTTGAGGCTTGCAGGATACTGGGATTAAAGGCAGCGAACTAATTAATCTGGCAAAGGAAATTTCAGGTGGTCCAGTGTTCAGGCTACAACATGAGTACTTTTGACTGAATACAGGATTTGAATAGCACCAGAAAGAAAAAGTGCATTTGAAAACTTTAGTTTTTCTATAAATGAAACATTTATAGAGTCCAGTAGATCTTGGTTGTTAAACATATTAGTACTAACTATTACTTTACCTCAGGACTATAGAAAAGATGCCTTGAGGTGATTTCAGGAATCAGCAAGACACCATGCTTTATGGGCTTAAAATTGTAAAACAGCAATGGCAGGAGTTAGAGGTGTAGCTCATTGTTAGAGCATAAGTCTACCATGTCCAAGGCCCTGGTTTCAATGCCCAGCATCAAAGGAAAGGGTTGTCATTAAAGACAAACACCTGTAAAAGAGTTTTCTTGAGAAGAGAGCCCCAGGACACACTATTCCAGAGAGGCTGAGTAGGGATTTGATTACTCTGGGTTCATTTCACAGTTCTCAGTCATCTAGACAGTGATCTCTGAAGCCATATTCCAAGGGGACCTGGATCCTGGTGGGGCAGGTAGCCAACCTTGGCATCATCCATTGTGGTGCTGGCCTTAACAGCATGCAGAATGAATGGGTTGTGGGGTCAGGGAAGCTTCCATTCAGATTTATGAAGAAGGCTTTGGAGACCAGCCAGTGTGCCTCCAAGAGGCCAATAGGCAAAACTGTGAAAGTGAAGCTGAAAGTGCAGTAGTGATCCCAGGAAGCTGTAGAAACCAGGAACATGAACTATCTGTCTTATTTACTTTTCTCTCATTGTTGAGACAGAATACCTGATGCCCAAAGTGAAGCAAGGGAAGGTTTATTTCTTACAGCTCTTGGAGATTCCAGTCCATACTCAGCTGGCTCCAAGGCAAGATGGCATGGCAGGGTATCTGTTCATGGCCACTGCAAACAGCAACCTCGAACAGAGCAGAAGAGAAAAAGACATGCCTTTGTTCTACCCTTACACTGTATGCAGGCTCCAGCCCTAGGTGGGCGCAGCACTCACATCACCAATCCCAGTGGCAGACAACGAGCCAATCGTGAATACCAGACTCAGTAGCATTCATTATTGCATGAAGTGTAATTGGCAGGGGGACCTAGACACAAACCATGACACTATTATTGTAAAAAGCTGTAGATAGTGACAAAAACCATTCAAGAATAGATGCTGTACAAGCTGCCAGTGTCAATGCCATAAGGGTGGAACTTTTCAAGTCCCCTGGAATTCATATCTTGTCAAAACTTGCTTCAGGTGATGGAGAAGAGTTCTAGATTTAGTGTTTGCCCTGCTGGGTTTCTGTATTGCTTTGCTCTGACTACTTTTTATACTACTATTCTTTTTGTAATGGGAATGTTTACCCTATGCTATTGTATGTTGGCAGTGTTTAACTTTCATTTTGAAGTTTAGAGGGACTCTCACCTAAGAGCTTCAAGTCTCAGAGGAGACTTTGGACTTAGTCTTTCCATCAGTGCTGAGCCAATGAGGTAGTTCATGGCTGACTTGCTGCTGGGAGGTGGGCCCTGGTTGAAGGTGTGTTACTGGGTGAGTGCTTGTCATGGTTTATATCAGTGGCTCCCAGGCCTCATATATTTGCATTGTGCATTTGTGATTGGTTCAATGTCTAGTGCTTGGATTGATGGTATCAGTGTTACACCCTGCTAGGGGTGGAGCCAGGATGTGATGTAATGGCAGGAAGAAGATGTGTCTCTCTTGCCGGTTTCCACTTGCTGTTTGCAGCCGCCATGAACTGCGGCCCCGCCATGCCACCCTGCCTTGGAGCCAACTGAGTATGGACTGAAACCTCCAAAAACTGTAAGAAATAAACCTTTCCTT
Organism: Dolichotis patagonum; assembly: GCA_004027295.1. Lineage (NCBI taxonomy): Eukaryota > Metazoa > Chordata > Mammalia > Rodentia > Caviidae > Dolichotis > Dolichotis patagonum. The sequence goes on from PVJX010014036.1 coordinate 6,532, forward strand.
TCCCAACTTTGGGCATCAGGTATTTTGTCTCAGCGATGAGTAGAAAGTAACTAAGACAGTGCTCTAATGGATATATCTCACTCCCCACTTCTCTCTCTTTGCTTCCTGACTACCAGGAGGTGAATAGTATTCCTCCATGGCAGGCCCTTCTACCATGCTGTTTTTCTATTTGAGCCTACCAATCATGGACTGAAGATTCGGAAACTGTTAACTAAAATAAATAAATAAATAAATAAATAAATGACTAAACCACCTCCTTTACATTTAAGTGTTGAGTATTTTGACAATGAAGAAAGTGACTAGACAAAAGTGTTTTTATTTAATTTTCACTGTTTGCGAAGCTTTTATTGGTACCAAATTATGAATTTATATTGAATTTTTCCAATGTCTAATGATGTTAACTCCATTTTTTTTTTTTGGTTCTATATACATTGTTTTGTGGAATGCTTGTAAAACTTTTTCACTATTTAAAAATTGTGGGGGTTTTGCCTATTTTTGAGTTCTAAAGAACTTAATGCATTGTGAATAAAACTGTTTTATTCAAACTTGTAAAGAATAGATTTTTTTTCCCCAAAACTATGACATACCTTTGGATTTTCTTGAATGCTTTTTGAAACATGGCTATTTTTAACTTTATTAAGCCTTACTCAGGGCTGGGGATTTAGCTCACTGGTTCAAGCACTTGCTTGGTAAGCACAAGGCCATGAGTCGGATCCCTGGTAACCCCCCCCCCGCCAAAAAAAAAGTGGTCAGATGTGGTGGCACATGCCTATAATCTCAACATGCCAGAGACTGAGGTAGGAGGATTGTTGCCAGTTCAAGACCAGTCTGGGTTACAAAGTAAGTTCAAGGCCAGCCTGAACTGCATAGCAAGACCTTGTCTCAAAAAAAAAAAAAAAAAAAAAAAAGGGAAAAAAAAGCCTTACTCAATTTTTAACTTACAGTTTGCTTTTCATTGCTTAGGTAGAATATTTTTTGCCTACCTCAAAGTCACAAATATTTTATTCCTAGCTTTGTAATAGAAAAAAAGTGTTTTTTTGTTGTTACATCATTTGGGGGAGTATTTTTAGTTTTAAATTTGATAATTCTGTCTGGATGGTAGTGTGATATGACAGCAGCCATCTTGAGTGATAAGCAGTGCTTTCCTTGCAAACTACCAACTGAAAAAACTATTAGAGGTGCATGTGGAACTTTGCAGCCAGATCCTTGCTCCACAAATATGCCTGACTTTAGGTAATTAACTTAAGATAAACCAGGTACATTACTGTGAGAATGAATTCACTTCTGTCGTAATTCAGATTCGCTCCCCTTTCTGACCAAACGGCAAAAATCCCACTGCTCCTGCTGGTGCCCAGAATCCTGCTTTCTTCAGTGAGTCCCCTGGTAACTTATACTCCGAGCAGTTCTGTATCTGTCTGCCTCCCTTTCTTTTGGTCTCAAATCATCTGGAACCAGCTTTTTTTAAAAGGCAGGACTTGATTGATCTAAAACAAGAGCTATTAACCATTACAAGTCAATATTTTGTGGAATGAGATAAGGGCCAATATTTAGTATATTCATGCAAAATTTCAATTTTTTCCAGTCCCATTATCAGAGTGACTATTTCTTGCACTGAATATTCCTGATACATTTGTCAAAAGTTAATTAACCATATATCTGTGGATTTATTTCTAGACTTTCTAATCTTTGCTGTAATTCTGTATATGTCTATCAAAATGCCAATTTGACACGCAATTATTGTACCATGGAAGTAAATTTTAAATCAATGTAATATAACATCTTCCAACTTCACTTTTATTTTTATTTGTTAGGCTATTCTATGTCATTTATATTTTTTAAATATTAGAATCAGCTTGTCAATTTTTAAACAAAACTTGGGATTTGGATTAATATCTATTAACATTGCTGAGAATTTCAGTTCATGGACTGTGCTGTATCTGTTTACTTAGACTATTACTTTCTAATGCATGTCCTACATAACTTGTTAAATATAACCCTAAATATTTTATAGGCTTGCATGATATTTCCCAATTTTAAATTTAAATTTTTTTATGTTAGAATATTGCATGTCAGATGTTTGTATGTTAAAATCCTGCAGGTTTGTTAAACTTACGTTTGTGAATAGTTTTTAACTATGAATAGTTTTTAAGAAGATTCATTAGAATATGTTAGATGTTTGATCATTCCACTTGTAAATAAAGACAAGATCATCTTTTATCTTCCAAAATGCATAACTTTCATTTAATGTTCAATAAACTGGCGAAAGCTGATAACCTTTTTTTCTTTCACAGTTTGAGGGAAACATTCAGCTTTTCAATGTGAAGTAGATGTCAGTTTTGGTATTTTACTGATACCAGCTTTATGAAATTAATTTATAATCTTAATTACTGTAACTCTTTCTCATCTTAGTTTCCTAAGAAATTATGAAACTGGTTATTTTGCAAAGCCCAATGCTTTGCTTCTTGGGCTCGTTAGTTATTTTTGATTAGCTGTTGGACAAAATATTTTATGTGGTTGAAAGTTTGGATTTTGTGACCTTAATTAAAGACTGTTGAACTTTTTCTGGAAAAAAAGCTTAATTATCATGAGTCTGTTTGGTCTTTTTAAAACTTATTTTTAAAATTTTTTTGCATAAATAATTTAATATTTAACAGCAGACTCATGTAACTGATATAAAATTTCCTAGAATAATTTATCTTCATAATTCAATCTTTAAAATTCCTTATATTTCAGATTCTCTGAACTAAAATATTTTACTACATGAGACCACTATTCCCTGCTATGGTAATCCTCATTACACCATAATCCAGATTTTTCCTCCAAGAGAGTCATATGCTTGTAGGGTCCTTTTATTCATTTCCATATTTTAAGAGATTACATTACAATGATGCTGCATATTTCTCAATGTCTGAAGATATATATTTGATGTACTCTGTCCAGTTGTCTGGTTGTAGGAAGTTTTATGTGTAAGAATGAGAAGACGACCAAGAGATGTAGTCGGGGGGAGGGAGGGAGAAGGGAATGAAAAAATAATGAGAATGTGTTATGTCTGTGTCCATGACTCAAAAGGAATGCAATCATCATGCATTGAGAAAACATAGTATAAAAATTAATAATTAAAAAAAGTTTTCTAAACTATGTTACTCTAACAGAGTCAGAAAAGTCTTGTTGCTAACCTTAAAAACCATATTTACTATTATTGGAGTCTAAAAATTATATTGGGTTTTATATATTAATTTTATATGTAGCATGCTTACTTAATTCTTACTATGATAATTGAACCTTATGTTTCTTCATTATTTTATTAATAGTGTAATGTTTCTGAAATAGTTTTTCTTTGTAGCTTTCCTTCAAAATCTCAAAAGAATATTCAGTTGATGACAAATGAAAGCAGTAAAGAATGGCAGGCAATGTTATGATGATCTTAAATTTTAGAAGCAATGGTGCTGGAAATCCAATATTTTCCTTAGGTACCCAGTATCTCTTGTGAATGTGTTTAGTTGCAGTTTACACAAAGTGTGATTAGTGTATTGTTTTTCATGTAAAACAAGCCAACATGTAATGTTTTCCTCATGTTCCCAAAATGGCTGTAGTAAGTCTAGCTGCTCAAGCAATACTTTTAAAAGAGGCCGTGAAAATATGTATCTAATTTTCTAGCATTAAAATAAAGGAAAACATTGAGAAAGGAGTAACAAATGATTATGAGATTAACCAACTATGACGGTTGGTTGATTGTGTCAACTTGAATAAGAAAAGTGCAACTAAATTGGGTCAGCAATTCTACATCTGAAACTGTGGAAGACTCACCTTAGGGCTTTGTCACCTGGATGATATAAAAGTGAAATGAAGAAGGATGGATCTACTTCTGTTTCTTTGGAGGATCTTGGGTCTTTTCCTTCACTTTGGGCATCATCTTCTGGCTTCTGGCACAGATTCCCCAGTCTTCCACTGCAAACTCATTGCCCTCTGATATAGACTTGCACAGGACACTGCAGTGAGCTCCAGATCTTTGACTGAACTGTTCAATCTCCAGTGTGCAGCCATCTGACCTGTTGGTGACCATCATAAGCCAATCTTGTACTGTACCTTCTTATATGTTTGTGTGCCTTGTGTTATATCTGTTTATTTAGTAAACACTGACTAATACACCAACGTATAAAATATATACAGTTCATTGATTTATAGTTGAGGAAATTTTCTTCTATTTATAGTTTGATTAGATTTTTTACTTTTTGAGTCTTACACTGAAGCTGATTTTGTGATCATTTTTGCATGTACCAAAACTGTGTTTTTTTCTTTTATTCTACTAAAGTTTGTTTTACAATACTAGAGCTTTTAATATTATATCATCCCTAACTTCTAAGGTATACTCAACCTTTTAACTGCTTATTTATTTATTTATTTACTTATTTATTGTAAAGAGCATTAAAACCAAACAAAATAAAGCAGAATAATGCCAGCTAAAAACAAAACAGTGAAAGTGATACAGGATTTCAAAAGAGGATAATAGGAAGTCAACAATGGCTACAATAATGCCTCTTCTTGTCTTCAATATTGCCACCCATACCACCAGACATAATAAAATCAAACAAGACAGAGTAGAGTAAAACCAATCCAAACCAAACATTGAATAAAACAAAATAACAAAATGGAACAAAACAAAACAATGAAAACAATATTGGATTTCAAAAACAAAACAGAAGGAAATCCCCCATAATTGCTATGTTGCATATTGTTATCCTCTAAATAGATGCCCAGACTATAAACTTTAGGCTTGCAAAGTCAATCAAACAATAGAAGCATTAAGTTGGTTTTATATTTCAGTTGCTATCAACTCCGCCTATGTTCCTCCAAATCAGCCAGTTGCTCAGTGTGTGTGTGTGTGTGTGTGTGTGTGTGTGTGTGTGTTTTCTTATGTCTCAGCTAGTGTGCCTGCAGACTCAGAAGAAGGGCAAATTGGCTTCTTTCTCCTCTCAGGCCCTGCATGATTGCCTCTGGCTCATGAAGAGGGTGAATTCTATAATTTATTCTTAAATACTTTCAGATTTCATTTCCAGCTATACTTATAGAGGAGTTTTATGTATATTTGTAATAGAACTACTATAAGCTTCCTCGATGCATTAAAAACACAATGCAGTAATGACATAAATATATATCATTTCAGTGTAGAAAGAAATTATCATGTTGAATAGTAGACTGACCCTTGAATACTAGTATGGTATCTTGCTTAATTTTCTCTTTTCTGAGACAAACTACCTAGCATCCAAAATTAAGGAAGTAAAAGTTTATGGAGCTTACAGTTTTTGTAGGTTGTAGTCCATGTTTAGTTCAAGGCACGGTGATGTGGCTGAGGGTTAACAATTCAAGGTAGTTGCAAGCAACAAAGGCAACAGGAGCAAAAAGAAAAGAGAATACCTTTTTCTGTCTCTTATATTGTAAGCTGGTTACCTGCTCCTGGGTGAGTACAGCACTCACACCATCAATCCCAGTGCTAGAAAATGAGCCAATCACAAATCCTAGACTCAGCCACCTTCAAAAGGTCTGCATCTCCATGGTACATGAGGCTTTGGGAGGACATTTAAACTCAAACCATAACATATGACCCCACCCTTTTATAACATATATATAGAAGCAATCTAGTTACGTGGAGTTCTCTCGTGGTGGCGAATTTGGTTCAGACCTCGCAGATATAGATTCACTCTCTATCAAAATGAAATCATCTAATAATTGTTTCTTATGGGCCTCTTTTCTTACTTTGACTCAAACTTATATAGCCATGCATAATTACTTCATTTGTGTTTTTTCTCTTTTTTCTTTTAATTTGGTATAAATTGCTAATAAAACTATTCAGGTTTGTCCTTTTGATATGTTTCTTTATATTAATGTGATTTGAAGGTAGATTTGTATTTACTGAGTAAATTTCTTGGCTTAAATTTCTTGGCTTCCTATAATGATCACCAGTAATATAAACATGTCCTCTTTTATCTTAAGTTACTTTTGGTAGGTTATATTTTTTTAGAACATAATCTTTTCCCCAAGTTTTCAAATCTATTGACATATTCTATTTATAATGTTATTTTTGCTGCTGTGATTCCACCTCTATTCCCCTGTCAATCTTAAGTTTTGTACTCACACTCTTTCTTGATCAACTATGCTAAAATACTGTCTTTTTAGTTATTTTTTCAGAAGTCAGTGTTTTTAATTTATTGATTCTTTTATTATGTTTTCCACTTCTTTGAATTTTCTTTCTTGCTTCATTATTTTTCTCCTTCAGTGATCTTTGGGTTTTTTATTTTTCTGGCTTCTCAAAATGAATGTTGTGCTGACCATTGATTTAGTGCCTTTGGTTCTAAATTTATCCTATTTAGAGAATATAAGGATTGTAAATATTTCTCTGGTGCCTGTTGGTAAGATTATATAGAGCACTAGTGGAAGAAGGAGTTTCCCTGCCTGCTTCTGAATGATGCTCTCACCAGCATCCTGGAAAGTGTGGCTTTTCATTTACTGCTTAACCTGTACAGTATTGCTTAGTGGTAGGTGTTGAGAGATATCAATTTTTTTCAGTGTTTGGCCTTTGTATAATTTTTGAGGCTACGATATTGAGTAACAACACCATAACCCAAATTCCTAGCACTAGCTAGGGATCTGTAGCTAGTACCTGGGTTAAGATTCCTGTCCACCCACAAGAGGATCTCCTCAGTTCGAAGCCATGCTTGAGACTCCAGTGGGTTAGTTTTCTAGTGGAGCTGCTACCCAATGTTCCCCTTAGCATCTGGCTCAGAACCACTCTACCCAAGCCGCACTTGAGAAGAATGCTAGGTTCCTACAGAGGAGGCTTCTGCAGCTTTTGGGTTCAGTAGCATTTACAAGCTTCCCCCTCCATCCCTTACTTCTAATGCTCACTTCCTCATTGCCTCTTTCCCTTCACCTTTACCCCTCATCCCCCATCTCCTCTCCCAACACCCAGTGCCTACATGTCAACCCGTTTTCCTACATCCTAGAGGTTTATTTCTTCTAGATTTTCTGATGCAAGCACAGTACTTGACTCCTTACATGCACAGTGAATCTCTACTTCCAACCTGCCCATCAGCTTCAATTTGCACTCTGGAAGGTTATTCTTGCTTGCCTGGCAACTGTGAGCCAATTCTGGCTTGGCAGTCTAGCTCTAGCAGACTTCTTCATTATCTAATTGAGTGTAATCACAAATTCTTTTGGCAAAGTTTGAGCCATCTTTTCAAGATTATCCTTCCTTGGACAGCCTCCCTTGGGACTTGGACAGATCTGCCTCAAGGTTCTTTTTCTATTTTTAAGTAATTCTCCAGTCACAGCCAATAATTGTTCATATCTAAATGATATCAAACTTCTCTTGATTTCCTTCTCCTGACTGGACCTAGCCTATAAAGATATAAGTTAAATTTCAGCATGGTTTCCAATAAAAGAAGTTTAAGGATATTAATTCAGTTTTGGAGTAAATTTTTATGTATGGTAAGAATCTTCCACTATAGCCACTGTTTCTGTAACAGAAATTAGTTCATGTCAGATTGGTAAATAAGAGGATAATGATAGCATAATGCCTGCATTTCTGTGCTTCATACATTTTTAAAAAGCCAATATGTTAATATTTCATCTTAACAAATGTAATAGTAGTAAAGCAGAAAGTATACTAGAATAGAATGTGAATACATACAGCTAAGTGCTGTCAGCTCTGTGTGAATGCAGTGCTGTAGATGATACCTAGTTATTCTGTATTCTTCTCCTTGGTGTGGTTTAGTCAGACGATTACTTTTTGTTTGACTTTTTCCTCATGCATTTCGTCCTTTCTACAATTCAGCATACCCTGTGCTTTTAAATACACTTTTCTCATGTTTCATCCATTTTTATTCATCATTTGTTTATTTAGTGACACTGGAAATTGAACCTGTGGGTATTTGACCACAGAACTATATTGCATCGCTTTTTAAGAAACCTTTTTGAGACAGTCTTGGTAAATTCCCCAAATTGGCCTGAAACTTGCCATGGTTTGGCCTCATACGCCTGTGTAGCTAACAGGCATATATCATAATGCCTGGTATGTTTGACTTATTTTTTTTAAAAATAAAATTTTATGTTAACCATGGGAACTATCATAGGAGAAGCAAGCTTTTTAACTATACTATTGTTTTCTTAAGATTGTTATTATTTTTACTAATGCTTTAGTTACAAATTTTGTTGATTTTAGGTGTTAAACTCCCAGACCAACTTTTTGAATATACTCTATTGTTTTTAGTGGATAACTCTGTGAAAATCATTTTCATAGGAGAGATCTATATTGTATTACATCCATAGTACCTGTACTTTAATCCTATCCCAGGTTCCAAATTTTCCAATTTCTTTTGACACATGAATAATGTAATGTTATTTCAACAATTACATAATTTGGGGGCCCAAGGGTGTAGTTCAGTGGTGGAATGCTTGTCCACCATGTGCAAACCCCTAGGCTTAATCTCTAGCATTACAGAAAAAATTGAAATACATATATATTAACTTCACTTTATTATTTATTTGGAACATTTGATCTCTGGATAAACAATTCTATTTGAATTCTAATGATCTTTTAAAGATTATTGAGCCTTGTTTAGTGGTGTAATATATTCAACAATTTTTATATCCATGTCTTTTGCTCTTGCGTGTAATTCACATTCTTCAATTGCCAGACTCCAGGTTCCATATGTTGTTGTAAGCTGGACTAGGTCTCTCCCACCCTGCTCCCACAAATGACCAACCCCAGTATGACTATGTTTGGAGATGTGGGATTTAAGAGGTCATTTAGACCAAATGAGGCAATACGTGTGAGACCCCTAATCCAATGGGATAAATGACCTTGTAAGAAGAGGAAAAGAGAGATCTGTCCCCTCATGTAAGCATGGAAAGAGGTCATGGAGCAGATGGCAAGACAGTGACACCTCATTAGCCTAAAGAAAATCTCAGAATCTAAGTTCTGGCACATAGACTTGTGCATCACCATCTGTGATACTGTGACAAGTAAATTTCTGCTTTTTAAGCCACCCAGCTTATGATATTTTGTTGTGGTAGATCTTCTTGTTGATTTTTTGAATTTTAAAATTATATATAATATATATTATATATATTTGTGGAGTCCTCCATTACCAAAAAGGCATGTATTTAATTTTTATGTGTGTATGAAAACAGTATATTTCCATCGCTACCTGACCAGTTGGTTGTTCCACATTCATTATGCATATCCTAATGTCTAATCAATGCCCTCAAAAGTTCATGTCAACATTAAATATCTGTATTATCTAAACAAGACGATAAATGAAGACTTATCTACTGCTAGGTTAAAGATTCTGGATGACAGACAAGCTATCATCGCCAATTCTAATTTTAAATCCTTTATATCCTTGTATGGATAATTGATAAGCACATCTAGTCTCCAAATACATCCTATAAATCATGGAAAAGCAACATGATTTCTGCAGTATATTGGGAATGGGATACAAAACACAAGGGTCATCACAAGTTTATATAATGGTATTATTTGAGGAAGAAGTAGTGTGTAATAACTGCTCCAAAAGATGACTGAGTTACTGGCTCAGCTAGTTTGGCAATCTTCAGGTCAGTTAGAGGATCTTTCCCGTGCATGTTGATCTGTGGCGACATTTGAGACAATCGGAGAATGCACCAAGTAGAGAGCCGTCATATGTATGGATGTTATGAGACATCTTGTAAACTTCTGATATTTCATTTTGTAGTTCATGGGCTTCACTCTCCCATTAGAGTCTAAGCTCTTTGAAGGTAGAGACTATGTTTTATTTGAATTTTATCACCAACATGAAGCACTATAATGAGAATAAAAGTAGAATTTAATAAATGCTTGTTGAATCAATAAAAAGAGGATGGTCTCATAAAATGAATACCAAAGCTAGACAGACACCTAGAAAATAAACTGGCCCTGCAAGGTTTTCAGAAAAATAAATGTGCATGAGGATAATAGAAGGCCAAAATAATTAATATTTTTGTGATGTAAAATTTGCTATCTTTATATTACATAAAATGAAAATTTCTACTGTGATAATTATGCTTATTCAATAGCAAGACCTTATAGTAAAGTACGAACTGGATTTTTCATATATAAACAATCAATTTTAAATTATCTTAGGGGAATATATTTACATTTTATTCCCAAGCCAATCAAATATTTAATATGTGAAGCTGTAATCACTTAAGCTTTTATGGAGCTATCCAATTTGGTGTTTTTTTTTGAGAGCATTTTGTTTTTCCTTAATTGCAAAGAGCTACAAAGTTACTGGCCACTTATAAATCATATATATCACATCTACATATATATGTTGCTTGTTTATTCCTCACTCTTTTCACAAAGGTCATAGCAAATTGAAAAGATTGCCATCTCCTTCGTTATTTTAATAAGTATGCCTAGGGAGAAAGGCTGGATGTTGGCTGGCCAGCTTTTGGATAATTGCCTCTTTAATCTGGTCCTCTCTGGGCTTGTTAACAATTACAAGACCTACTGGGATGTCAGCAATATTCTGGAAACTTTCTCTAATCTTTTGTGCAGATAATTTCATAATTTTTATTCGTTTTTGAGTTACTCCTGGCTTGTGAAACAAACCTGAATCTAAGGCAGCATTTCCCAAACTTTTATTGTGAACTTTCTGTATGTAGAAATATTCCTGGAAAACACAACCAATCCAATATTTTTTTCTTAAAAATCAACTTACATTTCTACTTTAATAATATATGTGCTATATATTTTCTTTATATTGAAATAGGAACATCATCATAGTTAGGTGTCCTTGCCTGCTCAAATATGGAAGAAAGCCAGGGATTTAGCTCAGTGGCACAAACGCCTGCCTGGTAAGTGCTAGGTTGTGAGTTCCATTCCCAGTACAAAAACAAACAAACAAACAAACAAGTATGTAAGATAGAAATGTGATCTGTATTACGAAAAAGAATAGTTCATGTTGGCGAGATGTTACATATTTTTAACTTTAAATTGGAACATATTTGACATGGTTAGTTATGAAAAAAGGGAGATAATATTACTCTTGACTGCTCTGAATTAATACTGGTTTTAAGCATCACGTTCAGTATTACCTGAAGTTGTGTCTTTACTGTAGTACATTTTCTGTCACCCAGTTTCAGGAAACTCAGTCTAAAGAAACATCTTTGCTAATGCAGGTTGGAATAAAATTCCGAGGTCATGCCGGAGTCTGCAGATTGTCCACAGTGCAGTTTGTTATTATTTACCAGGGCATCGTCCCTGGGGTCACCAGGTGAGGCCAGAGGGATTTCCTTCCTGTTTGTAATGCATACTTGGCTTTTTTCTGCTTTAAAGCTGCTTCACTTGCTCGTTTTCTTCTTTTCCTGACATTTCATTACACTGGGGCTTATTTTTTTCTCTTCCTTATGTCTCAGGGCAAGTGTTATTTTAGTTCAGCCTTGTATAATCCTTTGTAAGTGGATCATCTTCCTATGTGGTGTACCCTACCTGCTTCCTCCACGGGGTAGGTAAGTGTAGATTTACCTTACATTGCTGCCTCTTGTTATTTTCTCTTCCCAGTCCTATGCGAAGCTCTGCGAGGGCCAGGATTACAGTTACTGGCTTCAGTGCCATTATATTTGCTGTTTCAATATCATCCTTGTTCCACACAAACATTCAGTAAATGTGTGTTGAATAATGGGTTCTGTTCAAAGAAGTATTTTATTTGTTTGGTAGCCTGCCCTGATGATAATCTCAGTTTTACATAATTACTTCGTTAAGAAAGGAGTAGATGCTGTGTTAAGTATTCAGAAACTGTACACAATTGAATAAACAGCTTCCCCAGTTTGTAACAGTGCTTAAAACTAATTGTGGTGACTGAGGGGAAGGGGCAGTATAAACATCAAAGATATGGTTTTACAGCATCAAATGCAAGGCAGAAATCCTGTTTTAAATCTTCTTCTAATGATCTCCTTATAATTATGAATCCCTGTGAAAGATTTCAACTGCTTTCTATGTTTGAAAATCTGCTTAACTATGCTTAATTCTTTCACTTTGGCTCATTCGCAGACTGAAACATTCTTTGCCTAACGAGAATTGCATTTGGACTTGAGGAAGCAGCTATTTTTACACATTTGTAGGTGTGAACACCAGCTGCTTGTGGAAATTCCAATTCATCATACACTTGATTTTATAACAGAATAAACAAGACTTTTAATCTATGATTTTGACCCTTACACTTGAACATTAGTTTTACTATTGATATTTTTTATTATGGAAAAACTAAGCAATGGGTCAAGTTTTTAAATGTTATTTATACTTCCTTAATAAACTATATATATATTTTTTTTCCAGTTTCCACATGATTTAATATATTTTTTGGGGGGGGACAGCATCTCTGAGTACATTTAATGAATAATTCTGTAGGACACACATATACACAGACGTATTTAAAAATGTTTTGCGTTTATAATTGTAACGTGTACTGTGAGATGACCACTAACAATCTGATGGTTCTGTCATAATGTGAGCTATTGCTGGATGACAACCACCCCTGAAGAGACTACATGTCCAAGCCTTTCTCTCTTGGATGCAGCTATTCTCTGTGACCAAGGAAATGGATGGTGCCTCTCTAGGCATGAGGCCCACGAGGCAGCGACCCCTCAGGCCTGATTGCTGGGCAACAGTGTGATGTGTATGAGTGGCAGCCAATGAGATCTGGGGGTGCTTGAGTCACATCTTGTATACAGATGTCCTGCCTCAGAAACCCACTCCCTGGGACATCAATTTTTGGCTTCATGTGAGTGAGAAATAAGCTTTTATTTTTTTATGTCATTGAGACAGTCTTGGGTTTCCTATTACAATAGTTGCAATATTTACCTGATGAATATAATGCAAATTCATCATATACATTCTATAAATGTATACATAGGCACATCTATACTACTATAAAGCTAATTTAACACTCATTTTACCTATATTTTGAAGAAACAAGGCTTTGAAGTGTAAACTGATTCAGATTTTAAAAATATGTTAGTTGAAAACTCCAGTGCTTTATTTATTATAGCAGGAGCCAGCAAGGTGTGTCCCTCAGATTAAATCGAGTTCACTGGGTTTTTGTTTGTTTTTTACAAGTAAAATCTGATTGCAACCAGTCACACCCTTTCGCTTACATATTATCTCAGACTGCTTTCTTATTACAACAGCAGAATTCAGTAGATGCAGCAGAGTCCATATGGCCAGTAAAGCTTAAAACATTTGCTGTCTGTTTTTTTTTCAGAAAAAGTTGGCTGGCCTGTGCATTATACTATAATGATTCTGACTACAAGTTAACACTGATACAGACTATAATAAAAAGTCAACTTCTAATTTTACATCCTTCCTGTATTTATAGGAGCACAGGAAAATTTTTAAAAATCTGTTTTGGGTTTCCATTCTTAGTGTTCTCCTTGTCTATAATTTACTTTATGAACTGATCTCACTCTTCTATTTCAAAGCTGGTGGATCCAGCTTTTCTTTTGTTCTTGATATTATCCAAGATAGGTTCTAAGAGGCAGTATTTTAGAATGAAATGGTGAAATTACTAAGACATACTTTTCTTTTTCTCATCTTTACCCTTGTGCTGAGACTGAGCATATTCTTTTTTTTTTTTTTTGGTACCGGGGATCAAACTCATGACCTCGCACTTGCCAGGCAGGCGCTTAAGCCACTGAGCTAAATCCCTGGCGAGACTGAGCATATTCTAAGTGGTACATTTTTTCAGACTCTCCCAGGGTGTCTGATCAAACATGGAAAAACAAGAGATCTGGCAGGTCTATTGGAATGTTAGAAAAAATTTTTTCTTAATCTTTTCTGTTTATAGAAATTCCATCTTTTAGCTAGGTATACCTATAGCAAGGAAGTTCACTTGAATCTCAGTATTTCAGGCCAGCAAACACAACATAAGCAGAGTCTAACCTCATTAAAAATATCATATCTTTCAGAGATATTTCTTAGTATTTTTAATTTTAACCAAAGAGATATAAATCATATTTTACATTGGTAGACTATAGCCACTGTCAGCACACACACACACACACACACACACACACACACACACAAAATTTCCTTTCCCACTTCATACAAGCACATCAGAATGCACTTAAGAGTATTAATTACAAGACTAGCTCTAAACCTATCACACTGTATTTTTAAAATTATTTAAAAACATTGATAAATTAGACTAAAAGTGTGTACTCCATCACTATAGATTTTTCTGACAAACTCACAACACAATGAAAAAATAAAGCAAATCCACATGAGAAGAAAAAAAAATCTGAGACTTATAATGTGAAATTTTATTGCTTTTCTGGGTAATTTAGTTGCATGTTTCTACTAAGAATAGATATCTTTATAAAGGCAGGTATCTTTATGAAGATCAAAAGTCATGTAAATCAGTTTCAAGGATCAAAAATGTGGTGCTAGTGTTCAGTGCTTGATATCTTAGCCACTTGCTTCATCACTGTGGACAAAATATCCTACACCCATGATTTAAGGAAGAAGAGGTTTATTTTGATTCATGTTTGAGTCCACAGTGGACCTACTCCACAGCAAGAAGGCAGAGTGGAAGGGCAGGAGTAGAGGAAAGATGCTCATATCATGTCAGATCGGAAGCAGAGAGAGAAGCAAGCAGCTGGAAGGGAGCTAGGCCCCTAATGTCCTAACTCTTCCGGCCAGACCCCACCTCTCCAAGCTCTGCCTGCGAGCACATAAGACTTGTGGGGAACAAACCAAATTGAAAGCATAGCATGTGGCCGTATAGTGCTAAGGTGCATAGCAATGGCAATAGTGCATGTCAGAGCCAGGAGTCATGTAACAAACAGGAATTGAAAGAGAGGATGAATGTCTCAGGCTGTGGCTGGGGTGTTTTCTGAACTTTTTGAACGAACCCACGAGGTCATCTGTAGAACTACCAACAGATTAAAAGCAAACCATTTCATGTCTTCAATGACCTAAATATTTCTCCTGGGCTCCCACCTTCCCATAGTGCTACCCTCCTAACAAAACTTTCAATCACGTTGGATCTTTGGGACACACAAATAATATTTACACCATTGCATTTCCTTATTATAAGTTGCAATAAAAATTGACTTAAGCAGATAAAGCTCAATGATAACAAACACTTTTGAAAGTCACTTTGGGTTTACTGTAACTGAGGAAAAGTCATACAGAAAGAAAGATGAAAAACTAAGTTACTCAGTTTCTACGCAGAGTCCACAGGCAACAAATCCACACCAGATATCAAAGATAATACTGTCAGAAACCTCCTTGTAGTCTGTTCTATCCTTGGGCTGACAGGAACAAAAAAAAAGTTTTGGCAAACAGATGCTGAGGGATCTCCAGGGTGCTACAGTGCCAGTGGGGCTCAGTTTTTAAGCCACCGTCTGTCTCTTCCATTTTCCTTCCCAGATCTGACTGCCGTAAGTCCTGCATTAGCTTAAAGCTCAAGGATTCTCTGTTCTAAGTACTAGATCAGAAGGGTTGGAGTTAGGAGGGAAATCTCCAATTCTGCCTAAGTAAACATGGAGTGCATTCCTGATATTACTTGAAAAATCAATCAACGAGTTTTCAGCAAATTCGTGTTAAAGAATTAAAAACCACAAGGTGACTAACACACATAGAATATACTCCCTATAACTTGCTCTATAACTCTGGTGCACTGTGAGTTAAATTTGTTTTGCTAGTTAACCTAAGGATATATCACCATGGAAACAATTGTGAATCTGACAAAATACATTGAAACGACCAACCACAGTATGTGTTCTGAAGTACATAAACAATTGATTTTACAGAGTATTTAAAACTGAGGGCAAGGAAAGAGGAACTAGGGTGGGGGAAACAGGAAAAGAAGTAGGGGAAAAGGAGAGATGATTTAAAAAATGGATAAAATGGAAACAAAACTTTAAAAATAGGGAAGAGGGACTGAAGGGAAAGGAGGAGATTGGGGGAAAATAGGAATCAAAATATATCATGTACAGGTACAGATGAATATGATCATTATGTATATCAAAAGTGTACCAATTAACTTAATTTAAAACATTGAAAAGATGTGATGATTTAAATAGAAAGAAAAGAATGAGGGCAAGAGGGATGGGTGCCTTCAGTGACATTACGATAACTACAAGAGCAGAAATGTTTTCAGGAAATTTCAACCGTCCATTCAGTTCTTTGACATAAATTATGATGTGAGACAAACACACTTTGTATTATCCATTTTAATATAGATAAAAAATTTAGAGCCATACCCAAATTACGGCAAAAGTTCATATTTATGAAGTTAGCCTATTCTCTAGTGTAGAAAAGTCTCTACACTACATTTTTCAAAATGTTTTCTTTATTTTCACCAAAGACAACTAAAATTATCTACTATTATGTGTGGTATAACATTGATATTAAATCATTCTTCAGTTATATGTTTGTCTTCATTTTGGCAACTATTTTTAAATGCTTGTGAAAAGATGACTTTTGCAATTAATATGAATCTGTAACTGTGAGCTTATTTTATTTGATAATCACATGCCTAACCATTAGTAGTTTTTCTTGGTCATAGGAAATGAATAAAATTGTATTTTATTGTTAAAAATCTACATGTGAAGAGTGATGTAAGACAGCAGTTTTAGGTATGGGTATAAAATGGTGTAATGATAGTAACGTAACTTTTTATTTCTGGTTTTTAGTCAGTATGCATATTTGTCACTACTAAGTCCACTAATTTTATAAAAAAAATTTGAGAAATCCAATTATTGGAAAATAATATCCTTTGCATTTCCTTTAATAGTTCAATTTACTAGCAGTAATAAAGGAACTTTAGGAACTTCTAAAATTTCTAAAATTTTACTGATTTTCTATTTTTCATGTGTGTTTACCTTATTATCTGGAGAATTTCCTTTCCTCTCTTGCTTCCTCCCTCCTTTTTTTCTTTCCATTCCTCTCTTCTTTCTCTCCCTTCTTTTTTTCTTCCTTTCTTCTTCCCTTCCTTCCTCCCTTCTTCTCTGTCATGCTTCATCTTTCATTTTCTGTGTATGTGTCTCTCTCTCTTCATTATTTATTTACTATATCCCTCCTGTTTCAACAGAATGAATTTTCTCCATTTTTCCAAGGCCAACCCCAAACAATTAGATTGTTTTGAATAAAGATGTGACTTTTAAGTTTGATTATAATTTACATAAATTTGAATAAGCTGTTTTACTGATGATGGACATTTAATTTTGCTAAGTTAAAGTAACAATTTTATTCATTTCTAGAAGAAAGTGTAGCCTGTTCATGTAAATTTCCGGTTGTGTTTATTCCTTGCCATTTGGGGAACAGTGTTTGTCCTGTAGTTATTTCTAATTTGGCATGAGCTGATGTTGTAATTTATCATCTCTTCTTTTGTTCTTTCCTGGTGAACTTTATTCCCTAGTCTCCCAAAAGCTGATTAATATAAAACCACTGAAACATAGCCAGCAGGGATCCTTACATCTGAAGTTCATATAAGGTTCAGGGGAAGGCCAAGTAATAGTTGAAATGGATAAATATATTGTAAAGTTAAAAAAATAAGAGTTTAAATACAAACACTTAAGAACACAATTTCTTTCCATACTACCTTTCCCTCCATCACATTTTCCCGAGTGTTTGGGTGGCACCGAGGCAACCATTGGTAGAAAAGTTGGATTGAGGATACCTTTAATGTGGGCTTAGATTCTGTCTCCTTGGATATTATTAATTTGTGTTTTATCATGATATAGGAATCATTTTAAATAATAGAATGACTGCTAATTTTCATTCTATTATTGAAGTTCAGAGCCATCAGTAGTACCAGACATAGATGTGCCTGTAGAACCTAACATACATAAGAAATAGAGGAAATGAAAATTGAGCTGATTCATTGATGTGTCTTGATATGATTCTATTTGTATTTATCCGTTTTGTACTTCTTGGGACTTCTTAAATATTAGTTTGACATTTTCATCAAATGTGCGAATATTCACGTTATTACTTATTTCAATTTCTTTCTGTTCTGTTCTTTTTTCTATTTTTCTGGGAGATCTATTGCATCTAAGATGGATTTCTTCCTACTAAGACACAAGTAAATGCAGCTCTGTTTTTTTTTTTTTGTTAGCACTCCTTTATTTCTATTTCATTTAGAATAATTTTTATTGCCTTATTATGTTACAGGGTAACGGTAGTTAATATACTGTGTTTCATTATTTTCAGTGTAGTTACTCTGAGTACAAGAGATCAATAAAAAGATACATGCATACAAAAAAGAATCAAACAGATACTAGCACAAAACTATCTTTTCAAAAAATTAAGAGAAACTAGTAGCATAAATCAAATATTGCATGGTTTCTCTTATAACACAAGAAACTATATTTACATGCAAATGAGTAGCAAAATGGAAGATAGATATGTAGAAAGTGAGGAGAGGGTCATATGGTGCCCCAAAATTACCCATTCCATGGTATCAAAAATATTTTACTATGTATGCTAATTTTAACTGATTTTTGTTTCTTCATTTTCTAACATTATATCCACCCAACTAATTTTTCATTTGAGCTAATGTATCTTCAGACTTAGAAGCTTCATTTGTTGCTCTTTTATAGCTTGTTTCTTTCATAATTATGTCTTCTTTTCTATTAATCCTTGAATGTATTTACAATAACAGCTCTTCATTTCATCATTTGGTAATTCCATCATATCTGTAATCAAAGTAAGTTTCTTCTGGCTTTGAATTATATTATCTTATTCTTTATATGTCCACTAGTTTTGCATGAGATACTGGATTTTAAGAATGTACGGCTTTTTTACAGTATTGAAAATATTTTGAAAGACAAATATTTGTCAGTAGAAGGGTAAAATGAGCATTTATACTACAAAAATTTCTCAGGTATTGGTGAGAAATGAAAGGTAGAGAGAATAAAGCCAGGCTTCTGAGAGTTGTGGCTCTGATTATGAGGACAAAGTGGGACTAGATGGGGGCAGAACTGAGCGATGTCTGGAAGATAGGCCAGTGCTGCAATTTCATGATCTGTTTTCCAACTTATGTGAACTCTTGGAAACTCCCCAGGCATCACCTAGGTGTTCCTACCTCTGTTCTTTGGTCAAGTTCCTCTTTGATGTCCTCTCCACATTTTGTACTTCATAAATGACATTTATCTAGTGCTAAACACACAGTAATCTCTTAAGCACATGGTGTTGACTGTAAGAGGTGATCCTAAGCATTAGTTTCTCACATGATTTTTCTAAGTCTCAAAATTTGGGCGTTTTCTCCATCTGCTTTTCTTGTTTTGTCACGGAGAGAAGAATGTTACATGCAGATAAGAACTGCATGTAATAAACTGTAATAAAGCCAGAGGAGGCTTTATTACCACCCCACTCCAATTCCAATTCCATGGAGACAGAGTTCAGAGACTTCTACTCTTGCCTTGTCCCTTGATTGCTCAGGAATCAGGCACAAATCTAAGTGTAATTTTCTGAAGGAATTAAAGAAGTTCAAGTGTGATTCTAAATTGAGGACAACTACTCCCATCATATTCGCTTATTTGCCATATAGAGTTTGTTGTAGTCAGGGTTTACAAGGAAAACAATTACATACAGGGCACATAATTTATAGAATTATTTTATAATACTCACCCAAAGAGTCAAACACAGGAAGTTCAGGAAATCTGTCCACACACTAAAGACCCCAAAGAATTCAGCTGTGGGCCCGGATCCCATGGCAATGTCCTGCATGAGTCCAGTTGGAGACCTAGAGCCCATGGCAATGTCTCATGCAGGTCTGTTTCATCGAACTGCACTGGGAAGGCCCCCAGATCAGTGGTGGAGGCTAGAAAGTCTGTGCCAGTGGGCTGAAGGATCTGGGCCAGCAGGCTGAGGGATCTGCCCTGGAGACAGAAAGTGATGCTCAAAGTAAGGACCAGAGCTCCCGCGAAAAGTACCACAGCCATCCTCAGTGACAGCAACGTCCCGAGCTCCTCTGACAATGAGAACAGCCGAGTTCAGTTCAGAAAGCCAGCATGACAAACTTCTCCAGGAGATTGAATACCACTCCATCTTCCCTTCTGGAAATCAGGAAACAGTAAAGACCAGAGCTTCCCGAAAGCGAACTGCGGCCATTTTCAGTGGCAAGGTCTCAAGCTCCTCTGACAGTGAGAACAGCCAGGTTTAGACCAAAAAAGAAGCTCAGTAAGCTCCTCCAGAAGAACCAGCAGCGTCAGGAGAACCAACGACACTTCTTCCTCTCCGGTTCCCCTTGTTGTGTTAGCAGCAATCCTCAAGTGGGCCATCTACACTCAGCACCATGCTGATTCAGTTCAAGTTGGCCACCAGTCATCAATCCACCACAGAGGTATAAGGGGTTAGAATTTGAACTCCGAAGAACTAGCTTCAAACTCTGAATTCTCTACTTAGTAGCTATTTTGCTGCAGGGAAATTATTGAACTTTTCTGAGTTTTCTCATTTGAAAAAAGTAATAACATATTTTCACATATTAGACTTTCGGGGACTATGACAGTCTCATGCTGGACTCAGCAGAAGTTCAGCACGTTATTTTTGTGCTCCTGTTTCTTTGTACCTTCGGCTTCCTTCTCAAGTACCTTTTCTGTTCACATATTCTTCCTCAGCAATTTTCCTAGTAACATGATAAAGTTAGCTGAGGATGCTGAGAAGGTACCAGTCATAACAGACACTAGTCTATTGATGTGCACATACACACACCTATGCACAGACTTACACACACATTAAAGTTTATGGAGATATTTGTGTACTTTGGTTATCACCCAGTTTTCATGGGGGAAAGAAACTAGGATCTTCAAATTCAAGTTATTTAATAGAGGTCTTTTCTCTTTTCTTCTTTCTTTTCCTTCTTTGTCTCCTCCCTCCCACCCTTCCTCCTCCTCCTTTTTGGCAGTCTAACAGACTCCTATCAGCCCGTAAATAGGGCTCAACCCTAACATACTTTCCTGTTTCCCTGTGTCTTCTACCCCAGACAATATGGAGAATGTCCTTCCTCCATGCTACCATTGCTCCTGGTACCTCTCTTTTATAATCCTTATCACACTGTTATAGTTTTTGCATAATTGTTATTTAAGGCATTATATCCTCTTTGAAAATAATGCTACCTTTTGCACAGTGCTATTTATACAATATATTTAAAACTGTCATTTGAATTGACAAAATGAAAGTTAATAATGACTGAGGAAAACTAGCATCTCATTCAGTTGTGGTGTCATATGCCTGTAATCCCATCACCCCGGGAAGCTGAGGCAGGAAGATAAAAAGCTAGACCCTCATCTGAGCAATTGAATAATTTACAGAAAATCTGTTTCAAAGTAAAAATAAAATGGACTCAGTATGAAGCCCCTGAGTTCAATTCCTCATACTGTTAACAATAAATAAGAACTAGATCTCTTGATTTTTGTTTTTGGGCCAAGGTAGGGTACACACACGTGTGTGTAAAGACAAGTAATGCGGTTTTATTGCTGGTATTATGTCACTTCTTTATTGTGCTCCCAGGCTGGTATAACTTATGTACGTAGAATATGTCATGCTAAAAATATGTTATGCTAAAACAGGCATTGTAATCCTTGGAGAAGAATAGAAGTCCTGAAGGATCAAAGCAAAACTCAAAGAAAAAGTCAAACACATCCTTTGGTTCTGCCGATGGTGCCTGACAGCAGAGCCTCGTGGTAACAGCCCAGAGGAGCAGGTTTCTTTCTAGTCCTCCACCCCCCAAAAAAACTGTTTTAGAGAAGACACAAGGAGAAGGTACTGTTGTTGTTACTGCTGTTTTTGGTATGGCTTTTGGAAAGGGAGTGATAACTGAATCTGACTGGGAGTAGAAAAAAAGGAGAAAGATAGATGAATCTTAAGTTTAACCCCGGGGTGGCCCTTTAGCCTTGATTCTCCATTGCATTTTCTATGGAGCACAGAGGGTGTACTGGTGGAGCTCTTAGGTAAATGATGACAGCCCTATTCTGGTGCCAGGGTTTGTACCGTTCAAATCACAGGAGACAGCATTTGCGTCTTACAGGAGGCTGCCATTGGCACCACCCTAGGGCCAGCTTTGAAGTCACGCACGCTTTACAATGAATAGGACATTTTCCCACAGATTTCACTTCATTCTAGCATCTTAATGATCTTCCCTCAGTGCCTCTGATAGACTTAAACATAATAGAAACCAATTTTGACTCTAATTCAATGTTCTCTGTAGGAGAGAATGAGTGAAGTTTAATTACAAGTCTTTTATATTAAATCTATGTACACTCGCCAGCATTTGATGTGATTCCTCCGAAATTTCCATCTCAAAATCAGCCCATCGATAGATCAGTCACATGCCACACAGTTCACTGTAGTAGAATGTAGCAGTTTGCGGCTATAATCCAAACTGAGTGCCATGGCATCTACAAAAACAAGCATCTAAAGAAGCTAATAAACCAAGGGCCTTAGTGCTATTTCAATTTTTTTTAGTCTTGTTTTGTTTCGTCTTTCTCCCTTATGTAAATATGCTGAAGAGGCACTAATAAAAATTGTTTGTTATATGGTCTTATTTCCTCCAGCAAGCCATTTCATTGCCACTAATATTCTCTCTTTCTTATATACAGCTGGGTAGAAAAACTCACAGTTCCTTTGAGACCTAGAAGTTCAAACAT
Organism: Dolichotis patagonum; assembly: GCA_004027295.1. Classification (NCBI taxonomy): domain Eukaryota; kingdom Metazoa; phylum Chordata; class Mammalia; order Rodentia; family Caviidae; genus Dolichotis; species Dolichotis patagonum. Next base: position 29,203 of record PVJX010014036.1, read on the forward strand.
CTTCCAGCATATAGGGAATTTAAAATGTGTTCATTGGTGCTTTATAAAACTAAATTTCCTTAAAATAATTTACTTTTAGATGAGTACATATGATGGACTATGTAGTGAAGGTCATAAAGAGGCTTTATGTTTATTTTATGCCTCCTAAATCACAACACGGAATGCTGCAGAGTAAATTATATTTCATAGATTAAACGAAGACCTGCATAGATTACTATGCATGTCCATGTGCACGTGTGCAGCAGGGAGTGATGGGTGCCCTATTCCCCTAACTACACAGCACAGTGAAGTCAGCAGAGAGCAGAGAGCTGTCAGTGGGGTGGACACTGTCTCAACTGTTGCCACCTAACTAACTGAGAGAGGTACAGTGAGGATGGAAATACTGCTAAGGCAACTGACACATTATGAAATAGACAAAAGTGCACTTCTCAAACTGGTCTGAGATAGGAAAAACACAAACATATGAAAGTATTTAGAGGAGCCATTTAGAATTGAAAGTGAGGGTGTGAGAGGCATACTTGAGTGACCACAGATAATCCATAAGGTGCCTCTGAGGAAGGTAAAAAGTTTATATTTTTTGAATGATTGCATGAGAAATTTTCATAAACGTTGAATTTTCCAGGAAAATAAAGGTCAAGTTAATCATAAAAAGTGATTATTCTTCTACATTCCTCTCTCTCATAGTGCTGTCCTTATTTTAAGTCAATGTCAGTGAATACTTAATTCCATTATGTTTGGGGTACACTGGGCAACAGTGCTGAGTTTATCTGTGCCTACACCTGTGTTTGCAGCTGTTTAGCCTGATAAGGGACGTCAATTCTAGGTACACAGATGGACGCAGAAGTGAATTACTTTTCCATCAAATGAGCATACTTTTGCAAAGAGAGCCAAAACCAAAAGTGTAGGTATATGCTAGGCAATGCCTTCTTCCTTCCACAGTATGATCAAAGAAAGGACATAAACCCTAGGTACAAGGCAGTACTTGAACTATGACTCCATGAAAAACATTCTATGGGCAGGACATGAGGATGGAAACAAGAACAATAAAATGAAATTTAGCAAAAACTAACATTATCATTATGAACAAAACTATGATTAAATATTGGATTCAAATCAGTGAAGACTGGAGGCTCAACTATATTTTGCAGGTAGACTCATGCCATTGTTTTGGTAAGTAAAACTCAAAGTCCTAAGGTTGAATTTTTTGCACTTTGTTGCTTTGTGAATTTTTATGCCTTTATTAATTTTATAAATTTTATAAGCTACTAACTCTAAAATTATGATAAAATATTCATTTTAATGAAGATACTGTGGAATATTAGTTTAAACCTTTACATTTTATAAAGGATAAATATATATTATTTAATATACTCATGTGTTACATGAAGATGTATATTCATCTATTATCTGGGATTTAAAGTGGTATAAAATGAAATTTCTAAAAAATGTATTTATGTTTGTCATATATACATAGTTATGTATACATACGATTTTGGCCTCAGTTTACAAAGTACTGTAATTTGCTTGTTTGTGTGCTTGTGTTTGGTACCAGTTATCAAACTCAGGACCTCGTGCTTGTCAGGCACTTATATTGCTGAGCTATATCCCTGACTTTGTAATTTTTGAAGGAAATAGCCATAATTAAATTTAATTTTCCAATAACTGCATTGAAAAATTAAATAACATAGTCACATAAACAGAACTAGTTGATTGTATTAATGCTATTATGATACAGATAGAAACATATACATGTGTTTTTTATACTTTAAATATTCTTTCAGAAGGATCACATTTGTTTTACAATTCACACATTGCAGTGATAATTAATGAAGCAATAAAATGATATGCAAATTGCTTCACCTTTCCCCCTTCTTACAAGAATGCAAAATTGCTTAAAGTAATAATCTTTAGCAAGGATTTCAAGAAACATCTTATGTGTAACTAGTAATTGCCTTGGAGTTCTTCTTATTTATCTCTTTTTCCTCATTCCTATGTGAGATGAGTAAAAGGGTTTCCCTCAAAAACTAAGTGAACAGGAGAGCATAAAAGGTTGACAAAGCTAAAGTGAGCCCTCAACTGCTTTTGCCCTTTGACCCATCATTGTCTTCATTGGAGATTTATTCCTTTGGGTCCCGAAGATTTAACTTACAAAAGAAACTTATTGCAATCCAAATTTTCCTTGGACGAACAACCTCTTAAGATATAATCTGCTGATTTTTCTTAGCAATTAGTTAACTATAAGCAAAGATAAAAAGGGAACAAATGACAGACTTTAGAGGTGGCTGAAAACATCAGCCACAAAAAAGAGTTTTGTGGCACTGAAGACAAAATATTATATCTACATTTTATTTTAGGTTAAGTTTCTTGTCTTAGAAATTTTAGGTTATCACATATGAGAAATTTACAAACTATGAAGTAGAATATATAATTGTTTATGCATCTATAAGTTAGTGTTTTAATTATGAAATATTTTCCATTCAAGGGAATAATAAACATTTTTCTGAGTGTAAATATTTCACATTCTAAAATTATTACATTGACTTTTTTGGAATTTTTTTTTGCAACCCAAGTCTTTCATAACGTTTGTACTCTGTGCAAGGTTTAGAGTTTCCTATCACACCGCATCGTTTTCTATTTTCCTACCACATAGCTCAAATCTACTCTTTACTTGATCTTTCTTAATCTTCACTCTTTTCTTTCTCTGTTCACGTTGCTTCTCTGTTTAAGGTCACACTTGCTAAAATAGACTTTTTAATGTAACTTGTTTTTCTCATCTGATTGACATTTTTAAACATTTTTTATTTTTATCTTTATTGGTACATGCTTGTATTACATAATGATTATATCCCTCATAATTAGTTGGTACATGTACATAACACACTGTATGGTTTCTCTTATATAAGAGGCCAACAATTTAAAGAGCAAAATAATTTACTGTGAGTTTCTTGTGTGATGCATTATATTCTTAGTAATAAAATTTCTTGGTATATAATTGTTAAAACATTATATGCTAATTACAGAAAATTTAAATTTATTTAATAAAATTAAAAAAAAATATCTTGTAATCTTGTGAAAAAGCCTAATGAGTCAAAATTTTGAGTAAAGGGAATCTTCTATGAGTGGTAGGGCTATGGTCCCAAAACAGCAGGGAAAAAACTTCACTTTTTTCTTCTCTGTATCTCTTTCTATAATTCAGTCCTACATTTGTGCACTGCAGTGGAAGCATACAAAAGACTAGGGTAACCAATCATTGAGCTTTCAGGATAGAGTTCAAGAAAAGAGACTTCAAAGGACTGGAGAGTGTAACCGAGATCATGGAATGGCAGGGGCTTGCGAAGGCGATTTCATAAATTTATTTATGATCTGGCATTATTCGTGAGTGTGTATGCATCAAGCTGACCCTAACAAGCATGCCCAAAGACTTTGGGAACTGATCTAAGTAAGTACTGTGAATACAGTAACTGAGTGATATTCATAAGGTTCTGACTACCACGATGGCTTTAAAATCAAATTGGTATTGAAATCACAGCCAACACTTGAAGGACTTGAATATTATCTGGTTAATCACTTACTGAAATAAAGACATCATAATTAACGTATTTCTACAAGACAAAGGATCTCAAGCAAAATATTACAAATGCCTAGGAGAGAACATAAAGTTACTGTGAGTCTACAGAATGAAGAATATATCATCTCACAAGCAAAAAGAAAATCAACAGCCAATAACCCTAATAAAACATAGATGTCAAAATTATCAGAGAATGGTATTAAAGAATTAATAGAGAATGTTGCAGGTAACACTCGTGAACACTCTTGGAATAAGCAGATATGTAGAAAGTCTTGGCAAAGAGATGAAGATGCAAATAAAACTTTATGAATATTTTAGACTTAAAAATAATCGAAAGGAAAACTCAGTAGTAGAGCAGAAATAGCAGTGAAGCTTTGTGCATTTAAAACAAAGGAATAAAAACTTTCCAAAATTTCTAATCCATGGTCAAACAAGAAATTTCAAAATAAATTAGAAAGTTTTTTGAACTAAGTGAAAACATGTTGTATAAAATATTGTAAAGTTGTACCTACATCAGTACTTTGAAGAAAATGTAAAGCATTAAATGCTTATATTTACAAAACAAAAATCTGTCAGCATTATAAGTTATCACAGTAAGAAACTAAAAAATAAAAAAGAAAGAACAACAAGAAAATAAAAACTAGAAATAGGAAGGAAACACTAGTTAAATGAAATTTACATTAGAAAGTAACAAAAATCAATTAAAAGTTTAAACTAAAAAAATTAAGTCAACAAAATTGATATAAAACTAGACCAAGACTCCAAATAATAGCGAGAGAGGGAGAAGAAGAGGAAAAGGGAGAGAGGTTGGGGGGGGAGAACAAATGAGGACAAAGAGTAGAGACTATCACCACTTACCCAAATATACTATAGGATATTCAGGAATATTTCAACAGCATGATGAATATAAATTTCCCCATGTAAATAATATGGACCAATTCTTTGAAAATAAAAATCTACTAATCACGAAATGTGAAATATATAACACAAGACATTGCAAAATTACTGAAACAGTAGATTAGCGGTTTAAAAACCTTCCAGAAAAATAATTTCTAGAACCAGATGGTTTCACTGATGAATTCATTTGTTTCCTGATTGTAGTGATGACTTTAAAATTTAACATGTATTAAAATTCATAGAAATGCATACAGCGGTTCACACAAGTTAGAAATATATCTTATTTGTGTGCCATGCTTCCAAGAATAGTATCTTCATTTCAGCCAGAGACCCAGGTTCCCTATTTGTTATTATTCTACGATTTGAAACGTAAACCCGTCTTTTTCTGGCAATGTGTTAGAGACTAGGGATTTGATCTAGGACTCACTGAGAGATTAAAAACAAAACAAAAACCAAATCAAACTGAAAAAAATAAAACATAGGCTCTGTTGTAGGTCACACTGATTTCTTTAAAAGCACAATTCTTGCAGAACTTCTTTGCCTTTAGAATGCTCCACAGGAGTACTCAAAACCAAACATTTCATTTGCACAGATATTTTAATCCTCCCAGCACTCACTTGTTTAGTATTCTTAAAGTGAGTTCATCTACTTTACCTGTCTCATTTTTGGGGGACAAAAACAAAGTTGAAAATTCATAAGGAAATTTGACTTTTTAAAACTAGGCGTTTACCTTAAACTAGAAGTGGCCATTTTTTCTTACAGAGGAAAATGCATTAATATATTAGTTAGTCATTAGACGTTTTTCATTATTTTCTGTAGTGATTCAGTCTGGTTTGCATATAATCCTCAGAGTTACTAAAGTAAACATTTGACCAAATACTTAGTCCTTGAATAACAAATATCACTAACTTTACAGTCTACAGTGCCTATTGTATGGTGCTGAGTACATAATGCTTAGCTAATGTCATGTATTTTATTATGGCAGTAACCTGCTTTTAATTATTGACTTACTTTCTCTTTAGTCACTGAACAAACTAAACTGCTCTAGGAGACTCAGGAATGTGCAAGTATTAGGAAGTGTAATTCCTTCAGTCCAGAGGAAGGAAAATAATATAGGGAGGGTAACTGTCTGCACAGAATGTTCTCTAGGAATTCAAGGTTCTTTCTGTGTACAATTCCTTCAATCCCAGTGTGTTACCTTTGTCTACATTACTGAAGGTGGGTCATTAATGGCATCCAAGGCTGAATGCATAGCAACTTCATTCTTAAAGATAACTTCTTAACATCTCATTATTAAGAGACTGGACACTGATGAACATGTATTCTCTAGTTTGATACCTGCATATCAAGCTAAATATGAATGTTCCATCACTAAAGAAGGAAAAGAATGTACATTAGGGACAGAGGTCTCTGCTACAGTCTTCTGATTCTTGAGTTTTTCTGTTACTTAACTGCATTATGAAAGAAAATAGACGGCCTCAAAAAGGAATGGCTGTACCTGTATAAAAAGAATACCAGAACCTAGTGTTCATGCACCACGTGTGGCAAGAAAATAATGGAAGCTGTGGCTATGAAAGCATTTCTCAGGCTTGAACCATGTGCAAATTACCAGAAAACAGTACAAACTGAAATATGGAAGGGTCTCAGGATAAAAGTTTAAAAAATCTATCCTGAGCTAAGAGCCAATGCCTTAAAATAACTGTTGCTGAAAGTCCATTCAGCTGAGCGGGGTAAAATAATAGATTAATACTCAAAAAAGAGAGATGATTTCCCAGACTTTTCTGTCAACCGGACTGCAAATTAATACCCACTATAGCGGTCAGTGTTATCTCTGGATTCTTAATACACTAAACATATGTAAACACCTGCACGTGACATTCTTGCCGAACATGTTGGCTCCTGTGCAAGTTGACTTTTGGCTTTTCCTCTTTCCTTTTTGTTTTGATTGATGAAAGTTCTTCAATCATCAGCTATCCATATATTCAATGTGTATCACATATATGAACTTATTTTTCCTTCTTTGCCCTTCATTCTGCTCAATTTTCTTTACTAAATATTTAACCATCTCTTTCTTTTTTGTAATTTTATGGCTTGTGAGCTCATGGTCAGATGTAGGATAAAGTATGCTTTTTTGTTTTAACATGATAGTCTTTTTCTCAGTTGTTCGGCTCCTGAACTTCTTTGTGTTAAACTTAATAATGTTGCATATGGTCAAAATAAATTTAGCTGGGGGAACATCTCATAGAGTATTCCATAAACTATCAAATAAACCTGAGTTTCATTATATAATAAATGATGCTGGTATTTTACTGCCTAGAACATAGCAAACTCTAATAAATACCTGCTGACTACAAAGTTGAAGCTATATCTCTGTGCATGTGAGATGGCTTGACTATTATTTTATTTTTCCCAGACCCTCGACCATGGTGCCCCAAATTTAATGGTAATAGCTATGGAAGGCTTATTGGTAGAAGGCCTCATCCTATCAATAGGTATTTTATATGCTTTCACTTATTTACTTTAAAAATAATCATGTGAACTAGGTATGATAATGTTCCCCATTTTCCTATTCAATCAGAGACATTAAGTAACTAACTTAGGGTTACAAGTATCAGGGTTACATTCAGTCTAGGTAGTCTAGCCCCAAATTCCATATACTTAACCTTGATATCCACAAAAAGAACTCCAAAAACCAAAAACCTACATCCTTCATGAAAGAAAGAAAATTCTGTATAATATATTGTTCAGAGTATTCTTTGTCAAGCAAATATTTCAAAATATATTCTATAGTTAAGCTTTTGTTAAGTAACTAATCTCAGGAGATAGACTGTGTAGATGCATGTGTTTGTATTAAGGGGCATTTGAGGAACTGACCTCTGTAGGGAATCTTTAAGCCTTTTGGAAAATACTTGGTTAAGAGGCCTCCCTTCAGCAATTGATTTTGCAATTTGTGTAACACAGATTTGCAAAACAAATTGGGGTAATTTTCAGGTGTGAAAACTCTCTGGGAATTGGTAGTTTTCCTTGATATAGCAAACATCTTGATCACAGAGACTTACATTTCAAATAACATCTCTGCTTTCACAATCAAGGGGCTTTATTTTATAAAACCAATAAGATGTAATTACATCAGAAGTGTTATTAAAAACAACAAATTTAATTTATGTTACAGAGGGCTATAGAGAATTTCACACTCTTGTGTATCCATATATAGAACTCTATAAACAGTAATATGAAATAATTCTAAAAGTTAGACACCACCAAAACTTTATGGCATAATTAATGAGAAACATTTTTATCCATGTTTTAAGAAAGGAACAAAGAAAGAATTCCACCTTTGACTTTTTAATGATCCAGCACTTGCAATTTATTTTTAGATATTGTATATATCTTTGTAGAATACATTTTAATCTTGTATTAGTTTCCTGTTGCTGTTGTGACAAACTACCATATATTTAATGATTGAAAACAACACAAATTCATCACCTTGTAGTTCCAGAGATTAGAAGTCCAAAATCATCTCATTAACCTCCAATCAAAGTGTTGTCAGGACTGGTTACTTCTAGAGATTCTAGAGAATTTATTCCTTGTCTCTCCCAACTTCTAGCAGCTACTGACATCCTTTAACTCCTGATCCTAACATTCTAATTTCTATTTCCCCCACATTACTTTTTCTCAAGTGAAACCTGCCTATCTCTTGTAAGGATCTTTATAATTATGTTAGGCACATCAGAATAATCTATAATAACTTCCTTATATCAAGATCATTAAATATAATTGCAAGATTCAGTATGCCATATGATGCCAAATGTTTCTAGGACAGGTTGTTGACATCTCTGCAAGTTCATGTTTTTAATTTAAAAATTTATTTATTGCTCATTACCAAATAATAATTACATATAACATGGGATCCAGTCTGTGGTTTCAATAAACCACAGATCAAAATTATTTGGAAATAACTGTCTGGATTGAATATGGACATTTTTCTTATCCTTGTTCCCTAAATAGTATAACATCATTTATGTAATATTTACATTGTACCAGGTACAAGTATCAGTAATTCAGAGATGGTTTAACGTATGCAGGAAGAAGTGCATAGATTATATACAAGTACTATGCCAGTAAGTGCTTGAGGGTCCACAAATTTTGGTGTCTGTGGGGTAGATTCCTGAAACCAATACCCTTTACCTACTGAGAGACAGTTATATTTATGTTATATGATATCACACACACACACACACACACACACACACACACACAAAGTGTATGTGAAATGGTTAAATCAAGATAATTAACAAATGCATTATTTTACCTCTCTTTTTCTCTCTCTCTCTCTCTCTCTCTCTCTCTCTCTCTCTCTCTCTCTGTTTCTTTTAATTTTTTCTCTTAGAATAGGTGTGTTGACCATATCCTGTGGCCTTTTAGGTTATGAGTAGAAGAAAAGTCAGAGTGTTTTGTGATAAATTAGGTCATGTCTGGTAGTGCCTCTGCCTAGGGAGGTAGAGAGGTAAGAAGTGGAGGTGTTGGGTGAGTGCAGATTCTGACTTTATTTTGAACTAATCTTTTAGTTATGGGGTGTTGGAGAAAGAAAGGAAGAAGTCAAAGGTGTTATCCAGACTCTTGGTCTAAATAACTACAAAGCAGTGTCATTCAGTTGAGATGAGGAAGTTATATATAAAGTGGGTCACGGAGGCATAATCAGGATTGCACATGATAAGTGTGAGATGTGTTCTAGACAGCTGAACTAGGATGGCAGAGCAATGGGAAAGGGTTGTTCAATGGTGTACACAGATCTTGGCTGGATATGCAATGTGTCATTCACATTTAAATACATTCACAGCCTTGATACCAGATGATAATGATTGTGGGAAAAAAAGGGGACCTAGGACTAAATCATTGAAATTCTTACAGAAGAGTTTGAGTAAGAAAGAAGGACACAGCAAAGGGACCTTAGAAACATTGACTACTCAGGTAAAAAAAAATCTAAAAAGTGGTCAGGTCAGCATTTTACATGTTATGAATTCCAATTTATTTTATAAATTCATTTCACTGTATCATAATTTCTCAATTCTTTATTTTCATTTATTTAATAGTATTATCAGCTACATCAAAATGATTTTTGAACTGTGAATTAGTTAAGTTTGCCCATCCATTTATACTTAATTATTATGGTCAAGTAAGTTTAGTGGGATTCCTTCAGTTTACTGTCTTTTCTTAAACATTTTCTACAACTAGCAGTTGGATTAATTGATATCTTTTTAAAATTTTAACATTGTAGAAAACATTTATCTTTAGTTGTTCAGCATCAATCTCTTTTTCTAGAGATCTCATGTTTATACATTTATTTAATTTTAACAAGACTTTCTGGTTAAATAAATTTTGAATGCTTATGAGAAAGTAGTATCTTTAAAAGCTGCCAGAGACGAAAGAAAAAAAAGAGCTTCAGAACTGAATAAAAAGAAGGTTTTAAAAAATTTTAACAAATACTCATGTAGACAGAGTAGTGGGAGGCCATGAGATGACCAGAAAGCTGGGCTGCTATGTGGAGATAACAGACCGGGCGTTGGAGCTGCTCCTGTAGGTCCTGGTCATACTCGGTCTGCGTGTCCATCAACAGACCTCAAGACTGCTGCTTTTCCTTTCTTTGCTGACAGAGATGTACAGGAAAAGAACAAGTAGTTTTATTCACACATAATGGAACATCCTATGACAATGAGTAATGCTTTAAAAGGAACACTGTATACAGACTTGCAGCAGACTACCTGTTCCCCACCCCTAGATTTTTGTTATAAAAGTTTTAACAAAAATAAAGTAGTTGATTTTTTACATAATTTTTAGGTGATGAAGGTGTTTTTGTTTGTTTTGGAAGCTAGCAATGGTGTCGTGAATTCTAAGGGATCTTTCTGGGGAGGAAAATATAGGTGTTTATAATTATCAAGGGAGGGGGGAGCATAGTTGAAAAGGATGAGCCTTTACCAGTCACTTTCTACCTATTGGCAAATGAATGAATAACTGGAAGAGATTGGGAAGAGCAAGCTTTCAGCTGAGATGAGATGAGAAGTAACTGAATGAGGCATATGTTTATGTACTGTGCACTTTACCCAAACACACGACGATACACACCTTGAGTGAAGAGTGCAGGCTACAAATAAATCAATAATTTTTTGATGTTCTCTTCTGTTTTCTCATACTTTAAAAAACAAAGTTCATTTCAAAGACATTTACTGAATCTTTATCATGTGTCAGGTACTCTGTCATTCCCTGATTCAACTAAAATAAAGACCTACCTTTCTGGGGCTTAGAGTGAGTAATCAGAAAAAGATAGAGATATAGATACATAGGTGCTGATCTGGGTTAGGATGGTGGGCTGAAATGTCATCTAAGCACATCTTCTCTTGCACCACAACCCACAAAGTGGAAAAACATGAGACATGATGACAATAAAGACAACCAACGGCAACTAAATAAGGGAATGAGCATAAGCCAATGCAATGACTCTGAAAACTGGCACTCGCGGAGGGAAACAAGATTCTGAAATGGGGCACATAATATAATAAGGCCCTGAACAGTGTAGACAGACCAAGAAAGCACCGTGTTGTAGATTCTCACTAATATCCCTAAAGCTGGGGAGAAGTAAATGAGTAACTACAGCTATTTATTTTTCTTACTGGAGAGTGATAAACTCCCAGTTCCAAAAAAATAAGTGAAAGTTAGAGGTGTGCTTGGCTATATATATCTTAGCAAAATAGAGCCTACAGGAAGTAAAGGAATTAAAAAGATAATCAAGGTGTGTTATAGGCACATTCTGATTGCCTAAAATGAGCATCATTATTATATATTGAAAGCATTCAATAATAAAAGATTTTTTTTTAAATAATAAGAAAATACATACTCCTCAGATACAGATCCAGTGAGAAAAATAACCCAAAATATAGGATATCCTCTAGACTGAATATAGTGTATTTAATAAAATCTTAAAGAAGATGAAACTCCCATTTATCTCAACCAAGAATAAAGAGCTACCTTAGCTGAGTGCTCTTTCCCCCAGTCTTTGAAATCTTGGGTGGAATAAAAACCACATAATCCTGAAAACCTATTGAAAACAGTGTGCAGATGAGATTGAAAGCCACTGGTCTAAAGGGAAAAACATATAACACTTGATTCCACAATGAGTGTGATCATCTTACAAAGTACAAGGAAATTTAATTGATTTAAAAGTGAGAAGTCAGGAAGGCAAATTTTGGGAACTCTGCGTATTCCTATTACCATGCAGAACTACTGCTGAATCAGGTTACAAAATATGCCTAATTGTGTGCAGTGTGCAATGGGATAAGGCAGCAGGAATGATTTTAGCTGAGACACAGTAAATGGTCTCAATGAATGGTTATCCTACAGATAAACTTTACAACATGAAATATGTTGGATAGAGACAGAAGGGAAGAGAATGCAGAAAGAATCTGTTGAGAAAAACCTTTCCCTTGAAGTAAGCAATGAACAGCAAGCAGTTAGCAAGAGCAGAAAGTGCGTGTACAGCAGGCTGGGGAGAGCAGAGGCCTGGGTGAACGGGCAGCTGAAAGTGTAGTGCAAAGTAACAAATCAAAGCAGGTAATTGGGGGCAGAATTCTGGAGGGCTTGTTATGCCACAAAACAGATATTAATATTATCCCATAGAGTAATGGGGTTATAATCAAGCTCCCCAAGATGAAACCAGTATCTAGGGTCTTGCAGGAGGTGGTTGGGGACAGGGACAAGCAAAGCAGTATTGGGTTCCAATGCCCAACCCCAGCTTCATTGAAAACTCCAAATTTATCTGCTTGCATATTTAACTTTCATTTAAAGAAAGATTTTGCATCGTCATGCTCAAGACTGTGCCTCCATAATCTCTAGGCTCTGGGGACAATGCAAACAGCAGTTTTCTTGAAGTCTTTTACAGTATAGTATCAGGCACCTAATATGACCTGTATCAAATTTTTATAGGCTTAAATCTGACAAACAGAGGCTTCCATGTACAAGTCTGACATGTAACACTCCAATGCTATTCTGTGTCAATTTTGTTTCTTTTTGCCATGTCATTTTGATCATTGACATCAAAGTGAACTGGAGGGATACCCATCGAACGAGTGGTGAGAATATTTGCTGACTCGGATTCTTTGCATCTTTCCAGACTGCAGATATCAAGAGGCTTCATATCTTTAAGAACAGATAAAGATTTGATATCTGCAATATGCTATGCTCAAGGTTCGCCAGTGTCACTTGGCAAAAAAGTTAAGAAACTTAAAATGCAGGTATGAAAACGTACGTTCTCATCTATGCTCAGTTAGTGGGAAGGACAAAGGAAGAGATATCAATTATTGCTATTGTGTAGCCAGTTGAGGCTGTTCTGACCTGGGCCTCTGGTATAAAGTAGAAGGATAGTTGATTTAACATTGTCTTTCCTAGATCAACTCTAATTAAGATTAGATGCTGAAAATATTACTAAGATTTTAACAATTTACTGGCACCAATTTTCCTTTGCTCTTTAATTTGTGAAAGCCATATAGTTTCCTTTATGAAAAACTAAAGGAAGTCTTTCAATACAGAAGAAGCAGGATAAGCTTTGCATTTTAAAATCATTACTCTGGCAGAAAGAAGAAAGGTTTCTAGCCATTGTAGAAATGATACTAGTAGAGGCACAAAACAGAAGATTATTGCAACGGAGTGATGAGATCTTCCAGTGGAGAAGACATTTCATGTAAGTGGATAAATGGGTATAAGAGTGACGGTTGGAACTGTGGAATGAGAACGGAGACAATGGCAAGGCTGCAGAGTACTGAAGAGATGGGCTATAGAGGCACAAACCCTGGCTGTGGAGAGAGACCCAGAAGAAAATCTGGAGAGCTCCCAGGTTTCTAGCTGAGGATACAGGAGAGCGTGATTATTTTTTTTAGTAATAGTTGTTGGTTGTTGTTGTTATTGTTCTTTTTCTCCTCCTCCTCTTCCTCTTTCTCCTCAACCTCCTTCCTCTCATCCCCCTCCTACTCCTGTCAATTCCCCTCCCCTTCTCCTTCTTTCTCTCCTTCTCCTACTTTTTCTTTTGTTCCTGACTTCTTTGTAAAAGATGGTTAAATAGATAAAGAAGATGAAAAATTCTATTCTGGATACCTTGTGCTTTTTTTTGTTCATTTGTTTTTTGTACCAGGGAGCAAACTCATAACCTTGCACTTGCAAGTCAGGCACTCATGCCACTGAGCTAAATCCTCAGCCCATGGATACCTTGCTTTTGAAATGAACCTAGAATATCTGAGTTGAGATTTTTAGTAGTTTCTATAGAGAGAACTGAAAAATCCATGTACACTGCAAAGAAATACCTAGGATTTCAGGGTAATAAAAACCAATTATAGAGAAAGAAATTACCTAGGTATTGTGAGAATAGGACAGAAAAGGACCTTAACTTTAAGGATCAGTCAGAAGATGGGAAGTTAAAAAAAGATACTAGACAAAGCATTTGTGTATTCTACCCTACACTATTATTGATATCCTTTAGTAAAGACAACCACTTAATATTGTATTCCAGAAACATAAATAATGCAAATAGTACATATCATATAAGTAACATTTGCTGCCAAAGTAATGCATATCATTGTATTGTAATCTATGTTTGGGTAACTCAGTTCACATCTCTCTCTCTCTCTCTCTCTCTCTCTCTCTCTCTCTCTATATATATATATATATATATATATATACATATATACACACATATATATACATATATGATAGATAGATAGATATAATATTTTTATGTCCATGGTTATAGTAGAGTTATCCAGTTTTGTGCATTAATTATAATTATTATTTTTACACAATTGTGGCTAGAACAAATATTGGCCTTACATGGCTGAATTTTAAGAATATAGTCCAGTATGTGCAAATAAGTTGAAATGGCATGCACACAATACCAAATAATGTTCATAATTTTTTTTTGCTTTTGTTAATTACCAGGAAGTTAAAGTGTCTCAGCAACAACTTGACTACATATTAAAATGCTCCTGTAGAGAACGGGAAAAAAATGTACTTCTTTTCTGTGAAGTTGTTTAGTAATATGTACTACTTACAAATTAATTTGTGGTTGAAACGACAACATTTATACCTATGTATTTTTCATTAATGTACGTTCTAATATTCAGTGGTATCGTTTTACATTGTTAATGTTATTTCTAGCTATAAACTGTTCTGAAGCACCCAAACTGCCTCCAGGGGGCTTTGAGGAGCACTCAAGAGCCCTGTGTAATTTAGTGCTCACCTGTTCTCTGACTCTGCTGGTTTGCTTATCAATTAAGATCGTTATTAGATTTAAGGATTAAAATCTAGATACCCACTACAGAGCAGGTATCATGACCTAATTTTTAAATGGCAAATTATATGCAAATGTGAAATTTGGAAAATATTACAACTTTAAGAACTGTTTTTAGGGAAAATTGGTAACTTTTATAGTTAATCTTTTTCATAACACCTGGAAAATATATCGATTTAATCATTATTATAGCTTTTTATCACTGTTTTTAGACTGTGTCTCTCTTCTCAAAACAGCAGATCCTGGCCATAGTTTACAAACTCTTTGATGGTACAAACTGCATATTTATCATCTTTGTATCCTGCTCTTGGCACTGACAGCCAAGAGACTTGCATACAGAAGAGAAAGAAGATAGAAAAGTACATTTCTGTTTTTCACCCTTTATTGTATGTTCCAGAGTAGAAAATGGGGGGGGGGGAGGAATCAAGTATCACTGAAAATTAATAATCCATAAAATGTTTGATAATGTGATTCATAATAATGAAAACAATTTAGGTTTCCCCTCTTGAGAGAAGGAGATTATACTGCAGCAAGGATGTCTCTTCCTCCAGGCTGAGGGGATCTGCCTACAACAGAGGTGGAAGCCCCTTGGCTACTGCTAAGTAAGTGCATGTTGTTTTGAAACTAAATACCATCTCTTTGGACTCCTGGCTCTAGAGGAAATTGGAAGAACTGAAAGAATATTTGATACATTCATGACACAGAGAAATCAACCCACTATGGTAATTGGTGTATATTTTTACAACTAATGTCAGAATACCAGCAGAACAAACTTCATGAACTGAAGTGATTGTAGCAAGCTTTATGTTATTGTCTTTTCACAATGAAATGACGTATAGGTGACTTAATAAAAGCATGACATAATAAAAGGTGACTAAATAAAAAGTAGGAAAAAAATCATTGAATAAATCCAAACCTTGCTATCATCAAAAAAAAAAATCACGTGCACTAAAGTTCCACAAAATCATTTTAAAACTGCTCTCACTTTTAGTGTGGTAGCCATAGATAAAAGTATACTTAGCAAAGAAAACTGTTCCCCTCAGTAAATATTAAGCTACATATATACATATATAGTAACATTATAAAACTGTGGAGTAGAATTCATTTATGTAAAGTAGCACTTTATTTGAAGAAAAAATCAAAGACTATATTAAAACATGAATGTGATTCTATATGTCAAGATATTTGACTTGCAATGTAGTACATGTTGCAATATTTGTCTCCCTAAAGTTTCACATACCATATGAAACCTCGAGTTGGCATCACTAGTAAGTAGCAGTATAATTGTTTACTACTTGCAGAAATGAGTCAAAGGGGCAGATGGTAATATTGCATATAAATATGCAATGGAGATATAAAATACTTCTTATACTAATTTAACATTTATAAGAAAAATATTAGGATAGTTATGTAAATTTAAAATTTACATATCGGAAGCAAATAGAGCATTTTCCCTTTGGCATAAGGTTATACTTAAAACATTAACATTTAAATTGCAAGAATTGTTAATAATGTCTCCAAACAATGTGTTTTCTGGCATTTATTCAGGAACTCACATAGACTTAAACTTCCTTTGGTCCCTTGAGATCTCTTGTCTTCTGAAGGTTACAGGAAAAAGATCAAAGCATGTGCTAAAATCAAACACTATTATTTTAATGCAATTTCTTAATTTTCAAATTAAGTATAACATGTATACTGAAATGTGACTGCATAAGTATAGAACTTCATTAATTTTCACAAACTTAAAAACCTGGGTGGTTATACATAGATTTAATAATAGAAAATTACTGCTATCATTAAAAACTTTTTATGCAGCCCTCCAGTCCCTGTACCCAATTCCTGATTTTTCTCATTTTTAGCAGCATGATTTAGTTGCTTTTGTGTTTATATCTTA
>PVJX010014037.1:0-45889 GCA_004027295.1 Dolichotis patagonum
GGTGGATGGATGGATGGGTGGGTGGATGGATGGATGGGTGGATGGGTGGATGAATGGGTGGATGGATGGATGAGATGGATGGGTGGGTGTATATATGGGTGGGTGGGTAGATGAATGGATGGAAGGCAGACGAGGATAGATGGATGGATGGATGGATGGATGGATGGATGGATGGGTGCAATAGGTGGATGGGCAGATAGGTGGATGGATGAGTGGGTGGGTGGAATGGACAGATGGATGAATTAACGGGTGGGAGAGTAGGTGGATGGATGGGTAGATGGATAGATGGGTGAATGGTGAGTGGATGGATGGGTGGGTGTATGTATGTATGGGTGGGTAGATGAATGGAAGGATGGATGGAAGGCAGACGGGGGATAGGTGGGTTCTCAAGGCCCTGGAGCCTGGTTCCATGCAACAGTGCCCAGGGAAGTAGAGGCAGCTCACCAAGTTCACAGAACCTCAGATCCTGACTCTGGGTCTGCACCCACCCTGGTCATGTGACCAGTCCATGGGCCCTGGAGGAGGGCTCCAGCCAGCTACTGAGGAGCTAGTCGGGTTTGCAAATACACCTGCCACCAAGCCTGAAAGACCAGTGCCTGGGGACCAGAGCTGCCCCTGCTGACCCACACTGTGCCTTTCTTCCTCTCTGCAGGGAGGGCCGGCAGGGACAAGTTGAGGTCCGTGAGGGTACAAGATGAACCCAAGGGCGGGGCAGACAGAGGGTGCTGGGGACTCATCCTGCCACTGCCTCTGTCTGTCACAGTCCCTTCTGGGGAGTCTCCTTGTCCCCTAAGCTTTAGGACAGAGCAAAAGGGCAGCCTCTGCCAGCCCAACTAGGCAGCATGTTCCGATAGGAGCAGGAGGGGACAAAGACGGTTGCCAGGGAGATGCCGGGGCTGAGCCAATAGTAGGAGCCGCCAGCGCCTGGATGCGCGTGCTCCACAGAGCAACGCTGCCCCCTGGTGGAAACCAGGGGTGAGGACAGCCACGACACCAGCCTATGTCCAGGCCCAAAACGGCACCTGATCGTGTTCCTCCTTGGTCCCCAGGAAGGGCTGGCCCAATGACACACCCCGAGGGGGTCACCCTGGAGGAGGAAGCTGGGTGTGGTGGCAAATGAGACGCATCGTGCCCCCCGGGGAGCTGCTTTCTTTAGTCACCCTTGACTCCTGTCCTCTATGTCAGGGAAGCAAAGCTGCGGCAGGGCATAGAAAGGCCAGGGAACGCCTCTTCCCCTGAGTATGCCTTAACTCGGCGTTAGCGTCCAGCCAGCGCGCAGAGGTGGAGTAGTGGGAGCTTGCTCAGTAAGTCGTTTTGGTTTACAAACCCCGGATTCACAAAAGTGAGAAACTTTCAGTTTGGAGCGCACAGCGCCCTCACTGTTCACTGGGAGAAGAGCAACCCAGCTGGACGCCCACCGAAGCTTTCCAGAGGGGCCGCTGCTCCCCCTCCCCCGCCGGGCAGGTGAGGGCCAGGGCTGGGGGGGTCCCAGGGCCAGGGCTGGGGGGGTCCCAGAACCCCCAGGCGCTGACAGAGCGACAGGACCCAGTCTGCTGCCCTGGCTTCTGACGGCCCCGGGGGCAGCAGCTGCAGGGTGACCCCTCCCCACCAGGCTGGCTCTTCCATGTCTGCTGTGCCCAGCGGGCTGTGGAGTCCCTGTCCCCACAGCGTGCTGGTGCTGGAGGCACTGTGGTTGGCAGGACAGGGCAGCTCAGGGTGCCCCTGTCAGCCGCCCTGTGTTCCTATCTGCTCACTGTCATTCTGTTTGTTTTTTGTTTTGTTTTTTGTCTTTGTGAGACAGGGTCTCGCTCTGCAGCTCAGCTGGCCTTGAGCTCACTTTGTAGCCCAGGCTGGTCTGGAACTCACAACGAACCTCCTGCCTCAGCCTCCCGAGTGCTGGGATGACAGACATGCACCACCACACCTAGCTTCGCTGTCATTCTGTAAGTCTCTGCTTTTTGTCATTAAAGTATCGCTAAACTAGGAAACCAGAGTTCATGGGTCTGTCCTACTGACCTGTCCCCATGCAGGGCCCCATGACATTGCGGCCTCCAGGGACCGTTTGCTTGGCCCTCTGCTCCCGGGCAAACACCCGTGGAGCCGGCCTTCAGGTCCCTGCATGCCCCCTCAAACCCCTCACCGCACACCCAGTCCTCTCTGTACCAAAGCCTCTGGGTGCCACCCCCACCCCGGGCACCAGAGAGTCCGAGGAGAGAAAGGCCAGGGGCTGCTCAGCCTGTGTGGGGGCTGCGTTACCTGCCACCACCTGCCGGGGAAAGGCTGTCCTGGCCACCCACGGATGAGCATCTCCTTGGGAAGTAGCTGGCCTCTCGCTCCACCCGAGCAAGGGTCCTGGGGTCACTCAGAGCCTAAGCCTGCAAAGGAGGGGGTCAAGGGAGAGAGGAACAGGGCAGGGCACAGGGCCACACAGACACCTCCTGCCTGCTGCCGCCACCAGACGCCAGGGTCCACCCTCTGCTTTCTCTGTCTCTGCCTCTTTCTGTCTGCTGTCTTTGCCTCTCTGTCCTTTTCTGTCTCGGTCTTTCTCTGGCTCTTTCTCTGTATCTCTGTCTGTTTCTCTTTCCGTGTCTGTCTGTCTCTCCCTCTCCATGCCCCCTCTTCCTCTGAGGAGGGGACAGCTGCAAAGGTGAGGAGCCTCTGGGGAATCCCAGGCCTCCCTCACAGTCCCTACGGTAGGTCCTCGGTGACATGGCATCTCCCAGGCATCTGCACCCATGTCCCCATGTGTCACCCCACGTCAGCACGGTCAGCCTCATGGCCCAGGTCGCTGTGTCACACGCAGACTCCGCCTCTCTGGACCAGGACAGCTCCCCGCCCTCCTGGCCTCCGATGCCTTTGATCTCCAGGAGACCTGGCCGGCCCACAGGGCACCTCCATCTGGGATTTGTCTTTATCGGGGTCCAGTGGGGAGGTGGCCGTTTGAGGGGGAGGTCACGTGGCACTGGGTACACGCACCCATGGGCACGGGTTGTCACAGGAGGCACTGGCCGTGGCCCCGGCTGAAGCTGTGCCGTGGTTGCCCCCTCCTCTCTTTCCTCCCGGTCTCCTCACGGGAGCCCCACTGAGGAGCGGGGCACCAACCCTCGGCCTCCCTGGGCCTGCACCGGCCACCTCGTCTCTTCCCTGCATAGCTGATTGATAGGGGCCTGGACTCCGGGCATTTTGCACTTTGAGGGGCAGTCCAGGGACTATGTTATCGTCTCGTTCCACCTCATGGCTCCTCCTTTGGACACGGGGACTCGGCGGCCTCTGCATCCTGTCCACAGAGCCCTGTGGTCTTGGTGTGCGTTTGGGCTTTGGTTTTAGCGAGTCTCCCCTCTTACTCCCTGGCCCTGCAGACGGCCCCAGGTCCTCTGGTGTCTGTCCTGCTGCCGTCCTGGGGTCAGCCCCCTGCCCGCAGAACACTGGTCCTGGGCTGGAAGACCACAATGGACACTGCACACCCAGGGTCACTTGTCACTCCCATCTCTCTCAGTGGAGCCAGAACGCTAACCCACACATGGACGCACATTGCATGAATTCCCTCAGCTCTGACCCACTGACCGCTGGGGCCTGCTTCTCCCCTGCTGGCCCATCCACACACCCCACTCCAGCAGGGCGACTGACCCCCACTGGGCTCGGTCTACCTCAGGAACTAACTGCCCCGGCCTACACGGCTCCCTCTCTCCACGCTGCCCCCTCCACCTGGGTTCCCTCCTGCCCACGGCACAGGTGGGGTGCTGACCCGTCCACCCTCATGCTGGGGTCCCCAAACTCTAAGTACTGTGACTTCCACCATGCGTTGGTGGGGCTCACATGCTGTAAAGTTCTGTGGGTGCTATAAGCACCCCTAACAGTCCCCAGCCCCCTACCCACCCTACCCCTGGCCCCCCAGAGCCCAGGCCGCCAGCCTGGGGGCCCTACAGCAACCTGCTGCATGGGCACAGCACTGCCTCGGCTACTGAGTGGCATCTTCACGGCACCAGTCCTTGGCAGTCAGGGCTGTGGTTACCAGCAGGCTCCGTGGGTGGGTCTTGGAGCGACCTATTACCACACCAGACCTCTCTGCTGCACTGCAAACAAGGTGCGGCTCTCTGCCAGCTGCATGCTGCCTTCCAGAGTGGCTGTGGCCCAGTGGGCTGCAGTGTCCCTCCTTCCTGCACCCTCAGTGCCCTGCTCTGGGACCCACAGCTCAGGCCCCAGAAGATGAAGGCCACAGGTAAGGCCTCTGCCCAGGCAGTGCCATCCTTGGTGCCCTGGGTGCCCACTTGTGCAACTTAGCCCAGCCCGGGCTAGGGGACAGGACCAGGTTGGGATGTCCAGAGAGTCAGGCTGATGCACCTGGGGCTTCAGTCCTGCAAGGCCTTCTCGTCCTGGGAACAGCGGGTGGACGAGAACCCCTCCAGGCAGGGTCTGGGCCTGAGGAACATGGTCAGGCACATGGCCAGATGACACATGGCTGAGTGGCCCGTGGGTGGGTGGATGGACGAGTGGGCGAGTGAACAGGTGGGTGCATGAATGAACGGGTGAGTGGGTGGGTGGGTGGACAGATGATGGATGGGTGGGTGGACAGTGGATGGGGGTGGACGGCTGGGTGGATGGCTAAGATACTGCCCAGTCTTCTCCACATTTCCTACCTCCCTCTTTGACCCATGGGCAGCTCTGCCATGCCCTTAGATCGCAAGGACTGGGCTGCTCACCTTCGAGGCCACCACAGTGCCTTGGACTCCCAGTGCCCCTTCCTAGCAGTCATGAGCCAGGACACCCCTCCTAGGCCCCAGAAGCTGGGTGCCCAGCCCCGGACTCCTCCGCTGGGGAGTTCTTCCCGGGGAGCAAGCAAACCCGATCCCAGCCACCTCTACTCATTTCGGGTGCCCTGCATGAGTACCTCCTCACACCAAAAACCGCAGGACATTTTCCAGATGGCCAAGACCTTTGTGACAAGCGCCAGAAGTGGAGAAACTGAGGCCCAGACAGGGAGGGGCCGACCCGCCCCCACCTGTTGGCCGGTGCACAGCCCCCGTGTACTGGAGAAACACCCAGCTCCTGACCAGCCCTGCCTTTCCGGTTTGCAGCAAGCACCCGGATCCCCCAAAGCCCCATCTATTCTAATGTGCAGGAGGCCTGTGGACCACAGCTTGGGAAGGAACCTGCCTTGTCCCAGCACGTCCAGCAGGGGGCAGTGCTGTCCCACACCTGAGGCGGCTATGGAGCACCCTGTCCATCCTGGGGACCAGTGTACCCTCCACACCTGGGGCTTCTGAGTGGGTCCACCAGGGCAGATGGAGAGGGCACCATCAGGTGCGTGGTGCGCAGAAGGTGGTGTCCTCTCCGGGTGGCTGTGCAGAAGGGGTTCCAGGGAGAGGAACGCAGGTGGGGGATGCAGGCTAAGTGACTGACCAGCCTTGGACTCCCCTCCTGGGGACGATGGGGCTGGGGGTCCAAAGTCTTCAGCTAAGCCCCCTTCCAGCCTGGACCTCCTGACCCACGAGGGTGCCTGCAGGGAGCGGTTATCCTCCACACAGCCATGGCCCCTGCTCCTCCATCCTGAGCATCCCTGTGCCCGGGCCTCTGAGTGTCCTGGAGGGGGCCCAGCCCATTCCCACCAGGTCGCCAACGTTTCCTACACCTCCCTGCCCTCTCACTGCCCGCCTGTCCCTCAGCCCCAGGTCCCAGCATAGGGCAGGGACACAGTGGGTGCCCAAGAACGGTCCCACCCCTCACCGGAGACCTGAGCCCTCGCCCCCATCCCGGGATCTCGGGTTACAAACCCAGAGCCTGGCTCTGCCTGGCTCCCCCTGATTCTGCTGGTGATAAACTTATCAAGCCCAGCATCTCTGGTCCGGAGGGACTGCCCTGTGCAGACGTTGCCACGACAACCAGAGGCAGCACAGGGAGGCTGAGGCTGGGTTGTCGGGCCTGTACGGGCAGCCCAGGGCTCTTCTGGGCTGGGAAGCGGGCGGCACTGTGTCTTTGGAGGGAGCCGTCCCCTGCATTCCCCTAGGGCCCTGTGCCAACTGAACCCCCCCTGCCTTGTAGCCCCACCTGGCACCACCCTGTGGGGTTACTACAGACCAGCACGTTGGGCCACCATACCAGAGGGGCGCCCCCCCCTTCTGCCTCCCTGGTGACCCGGTGGCCTCTGTCCCACACCTGTCTGTCCAACGTGCCACGCTTCCTCCCCTGCACTCTCACCTGAACCCACCCTCGGGGATCTCCACCCACTCAGGGACGGACGCCATAGAGGCCGCGTCCGGGTCACAGGGACCCGAGGTCTGGCTCCAGCCAGCATCCATGCTGTCCTGCAGAAACTCAGGAAGCGGGAAGAGGGCCATCTGCTTCTGGGGCCACCCTCCCTGGGGACCAAGAAGGGCCCCGTGGAGCTGGGATGGCCAAGTTTATAACCGGGGCCAGAGGGAGCTGGGCCAAGCAGGGCCAGTGGAGAGGCATCTCGGGACTTCAGGGCCGCCTACTCCCGACAGCTGGCCTCAGCCACGGATGCCGGACACCTGTGCTGTGCTGGGGACGCAGTGTAGCAGCCCTGACCTCCTGGGGCTGCAGGGGCTTGGATCTGTAGCTCCTCAGGCAAGCCCAATCATGCCTGTCCCAACAGGGTCACTGGCACTGGCCATCAGCCACCCATGGGCTCAGGCAAGTCTGTTTCAGGGTGCAGGAACCCCTCAAGCACCCACAGGAAGGGGAGACTCTAAGTGTGCAGGCTGTCTCCCCATGGGCAGCTGGCTGGGGCTCACCTTGCCCCCCACCCCAGGCAGCCTTTGCTCCCAGCTGAGTGAAGGTAGCTCATGCACGGGTGTACATGAGTGTGTGTGTGTGCACGCAAACGCATGTGCATGATTGCACACGTGCACAAGTACACGTACATGTGTCTGCAAATGTGTACCTAAGTGTCTGCATGTGCAGAGGTGTGCCTGTGCACGTGCATGTATGTCCATGCGTGTGTGTATCGTGTGTGTGCTCTGTGTGAACACACGTGTGTTTGTGGAGGCACTGATCTCAGAGAGCCTCTGCCCATACTGACTCTGGGCACTGCCATCTGTCCAGCACCACCGAGCAGGACCCAGGCCCTCAAGGCCCCACTCCCAGCTGAGGTGCCCTGTGCCTCCCCGGGAGGGAGCCCGGCTAGACGAGGTGCGAGAGAGGCCGGGGCACTGTCACCAACTTGGGGCTGGGGGCAGCCCAGCTTCCAGACAGTGTGGAGACAAAGGGTATTTATCATGGGAGATGGCACAGATGGGTGTCATTAACCTGTTATTAATAGGCCATCATTAGCAAATGACATCATTAGCTTTGCGGTCCTCCGTGTGAAGCTCCTGCCCGCCTGGGCAGCAGGGACACAGGGGCTGGGCTCAGGCATCGGGGCCAGGCAGGTGGCCACACACCTGGTGCCCACACAGATGCTGCGAGACGCACCTCTGGCCTGGCCAGGTCCCGGGTGGGTTTGGAGAGGGACCAACTGGGAGGGCCATACAGAGCCGGAAGGCGGCCAGGCAGAGGCAGGGGCTGGCAGGACAGGGCTGACCGCAGGCCCTGTAGCCCTGGGGACCCTGCCCCCCACCCTGTGGGAGTTTGAGACTCCTGGAGCCAAACAGGAAAGTCCACGCAGAACAAATGAGAACTGAACGGAGATGTATTTTGAAACGCTCATTTTGTTTCCCCTCTCAGGGTTTTCCCTGTGTGTCTCTTCCACAATGCTACACCACCGTCGGTCCAACCCCGGTGTGTCGCCCCGATGTCGCAGAGAACAATCACGGAGGAAGGAATTTCACAGTCAAACGGAGTCGCGAAGGCGGCCGAGCAGGAGGGCAGCGCAGTTCCGAGTACTGGGACGGGGATGAGCACAACCCTGGGCTCTTGGGCCGCCGCCCGCCCGCCCCAGACAGGGTCCCCAGAGGGGTCTGCCAGAGCCGCCTCACTGCCCCCTCGTCCCCGAGTCTCAACTCAACCTCTAGAAGCAGAAACAAAACAAGTCCCACCCCCGCAATATCATCCAGTATACATGAGGGATAAAATTACATTTGTACAAAAATAGATTTTTTTTTTTACCTTTCCCGATGCTTTAGACATTCTCTTATCTCTCTCCTCGCGGACGTGATATCCCTAAAGCATTAGCGAGCGTCCCGGCTAAGGCATTGCTAGGGGTTGGGACCGCCAAAGCGGCGGTTCCCGGGCATCTTAAAATAGATGCATCTCCTGCCTCGAGATACTCATTGGAACCCGGATTTCACCGAAGGAGGGGTCCTCGGGTGCTCACAGGAAGCAAATTTACAGGGAGACGGGGAAAGCCTTGATTAAAAACAAACACGAAACCTCGGTGACTGACACGGCTCCTCACACGCAGCGTCTCTGTACAGCAGACATGTTGACACCGCACACCCACGTGTACAGGGACCAGGCTACACCCCCGTTTCATGACAGGGACAACATCAGCCCATGACCACCGGGCCGCACACTGCAGCCAGCTCCCTGGGTGTCCCCTCCCGCACTGTCACCAGGCTGCCAGCCTGGGATCCCTAGGGACCACCCAGGGCCTGGGGCTGGGCCCCCAGAGACCGCGTGCTTCCAGCGTGACAAGGCCCATGCAGGCCTCCTGGCCCCGGGGGAGGATGCAAACATCCACTCGGGGAGGTGACACGGCAGCTGGGAGGTCACAGGCCCGGCCATGGCAGGGACGGACACGACACGGGGTGGCCGAGAAGCTGATGTCAGTGCTATCTTTAGAAAATTAAAGACTGTCCCACTAAAATATAATAATAATTATAATTACAAAAAAATCACCCCAATTGCGCCAGATTGGTAGCATGGCTGAAGGCCTGGTGAGAGGCGTCCCGCCTCCTCACAGCCCACCCTGCGCACAAGCGGCACTGGACGCACAGCGGCAGGGACAGGGCACTAACAGGAAGGCCGCAGGAAGCCGTAGGAAGAGCAGGGGGAGTGGGTGGCAGGTAGGACTGCAAGGGCCAGAGGGTCCAGGGCTCTGGATTCCTGGATGGCGGCCAGCCGGGCCCCGGGAAGAGGGGACATGAGAAGACTTCTGTCCCTGGGTTTTCTCTGCAGGAGCCAGGACACCCTGAGGGTGCACAACAGCCCAGGAGCACTGCACGGGCAGGGGCAGGCACGATGACACGACAATGGGGTGCACCGGGCTGCAGAAGGCACCGAGCTGGGTGTGGGTGGGGACTGAGAGCCGGGCGGCTCTGCCTGGTGCCACCCTGCTGAGCTGGACACGGCCATCCCTCCCTCCAGCAGCCTGGACGCTGGACAAAGCCCCCTCCCTGAGCCGCCTCCCTGCTCCTGTGATCCCCACCTGCCCGGCCGCCCATTCAGGTGCCCACTACAGACAACGCTAGGTCCCCAGCCTCAAACAGCCATGGGAGCTGGAGCCCCAGCTGTAGCTCTGGGCAGAGGTCACCCACAAACAACACTGCACTGGGGCCCACAAGGCCAGCAGAGTCCTCCAAGCAGAGGAGGCCAGAGAAGCAAGAAGACGCTCCTGCCCCTGCCCCTGCCTGCATGGCTCGTTCTCCCAGAAGCCCCCTCTGACTCCCAACATCTCCCTGGGGGGAGCCCAGCCAGCATCCCTCCCCTTCCCTGGGACAGTGACGTCCAGCATGGGGGTCAGCAGAGCCCACGCAGAGTGCCCTGCATGTTGTGTGGCGACCCTGGGATACCCTGGGTAGAGCAGGCGCACATGGCAGGGAGAAGATGCAACCAGGACGATGACGCAGAGAAGACACCAAGGTGGGGTGATGGCGCCTCCCGTCCCTGCGGCCTTGAGGTGCCCCGAAACGCTGCGGAGAGGTCGGCGCATGTGCCCAGCGGCTGGGGCGGGCACACCAGTTCTCTTTGGAAAGCAGAGCTGCTCACTCTCCACTCCGCGCTAAGGGAACCACGTGGCCATGGGGTCCCCACCCCGGGCTCCAGCAGGTGGCAGCGGGGTCTCCTGCAGTGAGATCCCGGTTGACACCCACAGCCGCCTCTGGCCCCAGGTGAGCTCACGCAGCTCTCAAAGATGGGTCACTCTGTTGGGGGCGCTGTGAGGGAGGTCTGAGGACCAGGAGGTCTGAGGACCAGCAAGTATTAACAGCGACGAAGGAGCTTCCTCCCCAGGCCTGCAGCGCCCGGAGCCCGCGGAGCCGGTGGGGAGGGGCCGCTGGGTCTCAGCTGCTTCTGCTGCCCCCCCAAAAGCCACCAGCCCCAGGCCACAGATGAGCGGCAACAAAGACGACCGGGATGGCAAGGTCCCTTAGGACCGCAGCGACACACAGCGCCCAAAGGTCCACACAGGCCAGGCAGGGAAGGGCAGGGACGGGTGGCCGCTCCGCTGGCCTAGGTCATCTGGTGCGGAGCCTCCAGCATCTCCATGAGGAAGGTGTCGATGGGCGTGTCCCCGATGAGCTTGAAGAAGAACAGGTGCTCCAGGCACTTGAGGCCGATGGAGCGCAGGGCCGGCAGCCGGAGCAGCAGCTTGGCGAACCTGCGCGAGTGGGGGGCGGGGAGGTCGGCCAGGGCCCCACAGGATGGGGGGGCTAAGGCCGGGTGGCCTGTTTCCTGGGCAGCGGGAACCCCTGAGGAACTGCAAGCAGGGCAAAGAGTGCTGGGAAGGGGTCAGAGGGTCAGAGGCACCTCTGCTGTAGCTGCTGTCCCCGAGAGACAGGGGGCTGCCCTAGGATGGCCGACGGGGAGCCAGGCCTGGAGGATGCAGGAAGGGGGCCCCCCAGGGAGCCGGGGAGGCACCTCGGGGAGCTGGGGGCATCCAGGGCACCCATAGCAGACACGAGCAAGGGCAGCTGTGTGGCATGGAGATGGGCCGGCGCCAAGACACTCGTGTCTGTCCAGGGCACCGCGTGGGACCCCAGCCTGGGGGGGCTACGTGGCTTCATTAATTACCCCCAACGCCCCTCCCTTCCCGGGGAGGAAGCCCCACGGCTGGCTGCCTCCTCGATGCAGTTTTAAAGGCAGGAACGTAGCCTGGAGGCTGGACTGGGGCCAGAGAAAGAGCCGTTTTCTGCTGAGCTGGCGAGAATGGGCTGAGGCAGGAAGCCAGGAAAAACAAGCCGCTGCCACCCCTCCTGTCCTCATGCTCCGGGAAGTTCACTCTAACCCGAACCAGATGAGGACCGGCGGCCGCGCTTAACCGTGAGTGTGCCAGGTGGCGGAGGCAGGATGGGGCGCCCCGTGTGTCCAGCCCTGCACACCTGGCCTCAGGTCGGGAGGCCGCAAGTGCCCTTTAGGGAGAAGGGGCAGAGCCCAGAGAGCAGACGGAATCCCAGGGCCGCTGGTCTCTCCTCCTCGGCACCTACTGTGCACCAGCACAGTGGACGGGGAGAGAGGAGACCCCAGGCCTCTGGCCATTTACCCTGTAGGCCTGTAAGGCGCCTACTATGTGCTGGCACCAGCAGGCCCCTGTGAGTCCACTTCGCGGGGAAGCCCGGGGCCCTGGCCCACATCAGCCAGGAAGCACACCTACTGTGTGCCCGTCCTCCTGAGTGTGGGATGTGCCCCATGGCTACAGCTGGGCACCTCTGACCTCGCTTACAGAAGGGGGCGCTGCAGCCACCAGGCGGGGCAGCTCCTAACCCGCTGCGGGGTCCGCGGCGCTCACCTGCCCGGCTGCTCCGGGTACTTGTGTTTGCAGTAGGCCTCCAGCGACGCATACACCTTCTCCCGCAGCGCCTCTACCTCTGCGGGGTTTGACAGCCCTTTGGAGTCTGCAGGGAGAAGTGGCCTCAGCTCGGAGCCCTGGCCAGGTGTGACGTCCCTCGATCCTGCCTGCGAGACCTCAGGCCCGTCTACCAGCCACCCCACACCCACAAAGCAGGCAGCATGCATGGTTATGGGGCATGGCTGACCCTACACGGCTCCAGGGCGGAGGAGCCGGGCTCTGCCCCTTGAAAGCCATGCAGGCTGGGTGCAGTCCCTGACCTCCGGGGCCTCAGTTTCCGCATCTATACACAGACAGGACTCTGTTCCCCTGGCTGCTATGGTACTAGGACAGGCTGTGGGTCCCTTGGTCTGTGCCCAGGCCTTCCCGGTATATCAGTGCCCTGGCCAACCCACGGAATGACAAGCTGGAGGGGCTAGGGCTCACAGGGCTCCTGGTCACTACCCAGTGGTTTCCTGGAGTGGCCAATGTCCACGTTTAACCACCTGTCATAGGCAGAGTGGCGAGCTTCGAACACAGTCCCTGCACCCTCCTCCCTGCATCCTGCAAGGCCCAGCTCCCCGCACCCCACCACTCTTTCAGACTTCGCCCACCCAGGGCTGCATCCTCACACCCTAGCATGCCAGCCCCACCACCGTGTGGCCTGAGGCTGGAGGTGACGTTGGATACCTAGCAGGACCAAGCGACCGCCAACATGGTCCAGCACTGAAAGGGACCAGGGAGAAGACCTTCCCTGGCCCCCAGAAAACAGCTGGTCCCCTGGCCGATCACACAGCAAGTGGAAGGTGGTGAGCTGCTGCCCACCACGAAGTGGCCCCCAGTGGGTCACAGGCAGCGGGTCACGGGCATCGGGCTGGCCACTGGGCAGTGGGGGCGTACCAGGGTTGAAGAGGACAATGGCACGCAGGCAGCCCAGCTCCGTCTTGTCCATCTGCATGTCCCGCATCTTGGACACCAGTTCTGTCAACACCCTAAGGACAGGAAGGCCACCAAATCCCAGTCAGACCACGCCCCTCACCCGCCCCACCACAGGAAGCCCCTGGGACTCAGGGAACCCCGAGTGGCCCTGCAGGTGGCTGGGGCGGGCAAGGCCAGGAGCTGCCAGGGCAGGGCTGGAGAGGAAGAAGCACGGACCTGAGCACCGGTCCTGCACACCTGGCCACTAAGTCCTGCCCGTGGTGGAGCCTGCACTCCCAGGGGCTGCCCTGTGATGGCAGTGGAAGGCCAGGCACTAAAGGGGGACCCGTGCGGCCAAGTGGAGGGGAGTCAGGCTGGAGCCAGGGCTCACCTGGGCAAGGCCCAGGCCACCTGCGGGGCAGCTAGTCCTGTTGGCCAACAGGGGGACGCCCTGGGACACAGCCTCACCAGGGGCCATGCTGCAGGAAGAGGTGGGTGCCACTTGGCCAGGGGAAAGAGGTGAGGGGCCCTGCTGCGAGTGGGGGCCCCTTGTGGAATTCCAAGGGGCTCTCAGGCTGCCTCAGTCCGCTGGCCGGCCCAGGCCCGGGTGGCACCAGCCTGTGGCATCCTCACCGGCCTCCCTGGCTCCGCAGCCCAGCCCGACCCCCACAGCGTGTGGTGTCGTCCAGGACACGGCCTGGCTGGGGAGCGGGCTGCTGACCCCTCACCCACCCCACCTGTCAAAGATGGCGCCCACCCCTGCGCTGTGGGCACTGTTCCGGTGCACGTGCAGCCCGGTGGCCAGGAGGATCCCGTCCTTAACGGCTATGGACCGGTGTGAGAAGGAGGCGATGAGCAGCTCGTTCCACCCTGCGGGGAGGAGGCACACGGTCACTCAGCCCCAGCCCCCAGCCCCAGCCCCGCCTGCACTCCCCCGCCTTCCTTTCCAGACCCAAGCCAGGGTTCCCAAAGTGGGCTCTGCTGGAACCCTGCCCCACGAAGGCTTCCACAGAGAGGTGCTCAGGAGCACCTGAGTTCGGGAAACGCCTCTCTTTCCTGTGGTGAGCGCTGGTACTGGTAGAATGCAGCCAGCGGGATCTCAGGATGCAGATTCCTTAAGAGCTCAAGCTAGGAATTCTGACTGACCAGCCAGTCCTCTTGCAGGAGTCTTCCAGACAGAGTTCAGGACATCGTGTTACAGTGACCCATGATGCCGTGTTTACGGCAGCACACTGCCTAACCACTAAACGCTGGACGCAGCCGATCTGCCCAGCAGATGGACAGAGAAAACGTGGTGTCCATACACCGCGAGTGCCATTCTGCCGTAAAGGATCAACTCGAGCCGGCTGTCGGAAAGCGGATACTCCCTGAGACCATAAGTGTAAATGAAACACCAGGTGCACAAGCTTAAATACCACCCCCCAGAAACCCACACATGAATAAAGAGCGAAACGGAAGACAGACCACAGCCAACGGAGACAGAGCTTGGGCAAAAGGAGGGGGAATCAAGGGCTGCGGGCAGGGAGGAGAGGGAGCGTTAAGACGCGTGACGCACACAGAGCGTGACGTCACAGCTCTCATGCTACTAAAAATTAAAACGAGAAAAGGAGGAAAAAAGAGGAAGGGGAAACCAAGCACACGCTGTAACGGCCGCCATGAACTGGGTTAGGTGAGGCCATCCCAGTACACAGAGTGTGACAGTGTCGCCGGCCAACCCTCCCTGCTGCCCCAGGATGGCACTGTCCCTCTCCAATCCCACTGCAGACCTCAGTGCAGGTCCTGGGGGACCACGGTCCGGCCAGCCGCACGGGCAGCTGGGACCCTGCAGGACACACTCAGAAACGTGACCCCAGGCCTACACAGGAACCCAGGGCCAAGCACAGCCTCGTGGTGATGGGGCTCTGCCTAAAGGAGGCACCCTGGCCACCGCTCTGGGGTGGACACGACCTGACACAGGAGCCACCAAAACCTGAAAAGGAACACAGGCCTGAGGCCGGTGTCGCAGTCCCCTCCTGTGACTGTGGGGGACTGTGGGCTGGCAGCCTGGGGAACAGCATCAGAGTCGTGGGTGGCCGCCCCACTGTGCGCACGGTCCCAGGCCCGGCAGCCAGGTGCAGGTGGGAAGCCAGAGGGGCTCTGCAGGGCGTCTAGGGATCATCTGTGCACAGGGGCCCCCGTCTGGGGTGCCATGTCCCCAGCCTGGCCTGGCTTCCATTCTGTCCCAGGACAGGACCAACCAGATGCATGAGTGGGAGTCAAGGGTGTGGGGTGTGGCTGGCAGGGGGACCCCCATCTCCGGCAGCACACAAGGCCTTGGAACTCAGCAGTGGGGACCAGGGGCAGGCAGGAAGGAGAAGACCCAACACAGGAGCCTGGAAGCCATGAACGGCCGTTGCCTTGCCTCAGTTTACCCATCTGACAAACAGAAGAGTCAGGGTGCACCTCCCAAGGAGCCAGAACTGCTCACCTCGTCATTCCTAACGATCCCCCGGACAGCTGCGGCGAGGCACGCAACCCAAGGAGGGGCCCCGACCTGGCGGCCGCAGGAAAGGTGCAAATGGACGGTCCCCGGGGTGACACGGCTTACACGATGGTGAAAACACCCCAGAATCTGGGGGTCCTGAATCTGGGACCCCATCCCAAGGAGGGGAGCAAAGCCTGCCAGACCTCGTCCTTGGCCTGAGCAGGTACAGCCACCTGACTGGCACGGGCTTCAAATTCCAGGTCCCCATGGCTGCCTTGGGGGGTACTTCAGGGCCCAGGCAGGCCATCTGGGGTGTATGTGAGAGGCCACAGTACCCCCGAGTCTGCCTGGCACATACAGTGCTCCCAGCCCCCACAGGAGGGGTGCAGGAGGAGACTGTGGCACAGAGAAGGATGTGGCCAAGGTCACATGTTGGCAGGCAGCAGAGCTGACCTCAAGGCCAGGACACCCTGCTGGGACCCAGGACTCAGATGCCCGGTGACTGTGCTCGGTAGGGGTCCAATTCACACTGCACCCGGCAGCCAGCCAGCCGGCGAGGACTCCTGGCAGGGACCAGGCCAGCGCAAGTCTGGGGCAGAAGCCTGTTCTAGGGTGAGAAGCCAACAAGACCCCCTGGAGGAGGCCAAGGGGAGGGGGCAGTGGTCACCCAAGGTGGGGTGTCATGGGGCGGCTTCCCAGTCACAGGGGATACCTGCAGGGGACTGGGGACTCAGGTGACCTGGTCCTGGGCACAGGAAGGGCCACACCGGGACCCCACGCCCAGCCCTAGAGGCACACAGAAGCACAGGGCAGCCCAGCTCACCATGTGCCTGGATGGTCCCCGCACATGGCCACCAGAGGCCAGCACCCACTCCACCGCAATCGCCCAGGAGGACTGGGGTCAGACAGAAGCTGCTGGACGCTGGGGCTGTATGGCAGCTGCCACTAACACCTGCACACAGCACATAGCCAACAGGGAGGTCACCAGCCCACAGCCGCCCACTGCCCAGCCTGCAGGATCGCCTGCAGAGACGCCACTGTGGGTGTCACATTTGGGTTTGGGGTGTCCCAGCAAAACCCCCTGTGTTCAAGAGCTGGGCTTTGGGAAGGTGATGGACGGATCCCCTAATGAACGTGCGGCTGTGTGTGGTTAGGCCGTGGGTCTGGCTGGAGGGGTCCCAGGGGACACAGCCTAGAAGGGCGAACTTCCTTCCCCGTTTCTCCTTCCTGTCAGCTTCCTGGCCGCCATAGCATGAGTGACTCCCCTCTGCCAAGCCCCTTGCCCGAGCCTGACCTTGGAGCTGGCTGACTGCACCCTGAATCCTGAGCCCAAGTAAACCTGCTGAAGCTGTGGGTGTCAGGTCCTACGTCTCAGCAAAGAGAAAAGTGACTAAGACCGGGGGTCCTGGCGATTCCCTCCTAGTTAGGACAGCTCACCACCTTCAGGTGAGGGCTTCACCTCACCCGTCCTTCTAAAGACCTCGGGGTGGGCGGGCTCTCGGGTGAGCAGAGCTTGGAATTTGGGGCTAAGCAGGGAGGTGGGGGCCCGAAAAGTTTGGGCAGAGCTGAGCAGATATGTGCCTGGTAAGCAGAACACTCACCAGATTCTGAAAGAATAATACAGGGGGACACACACCTCGGCCCCATGACACAAGAAGCAACCCGGGCAGAGACAGTATGGTCAGGGATTGGCAAAGGAGGAACTCCCACTCATCCTGACCACTGTACAATCAAAGGTCCTTCCCCCAGGGAGGCAGGAAGATCAGGCTTTGACTAAGCACCTTGCAGAACATTCTGACATCAGAGGGAGCTGTCACTGTCCAACTGGGACTGGGTGTCAAACCTTGGGCACAGAGGCAGAGGGCTGGACAGTAGGGATGCCCAGGCCCCAGGACAGCGCAGCCTCCAAGCATGAGACAGTCACTAGCACCTCCACTGTGGTTCCAGGCACCATGCCCCCCACCAGCTTCACAGGCAGGAGACCCAGCTGACCCCATCTTGGCCCACTCTCCGGCTTGTCCCCAGCCCCCAACCGAGGTGCCACTCCCGCCTACCGTCCCACTGCCTTGGACCCCGCTGGGCCAGCACCCAGCCACTCACCCGCCCGCAGCAGGATGACCTGGTCGTCCAGCGGCAGCTCGGAGAAGTGGGGGACCCTCTTGGCCCACTCCACCAGCGTGAAGAGCTGCTTGTCGGCGGCCTGGCAGATGTTGGTAACAGGGTCATTGGGCTGCGGTGGAGGAGAGGAGACCCAGCGTCAAGGCCAGGGCAGGCCCGCCCTGCATGCCACACCAGGAGGGGCTGAACGAGAGGCCGACATCCAGGCCCTGGGGCCTGTGGTGTGACGGGCACAGAGAGGCACTCCCAGGTAGGTGGGACGGCTGCCATCCTGGTTCCCTGGGGCCCCAAGGTCACAGCAAGGGGCTTTGTGAGGGCAGGAAGGCCAGTCACAGCAGCCTGAGGTCAGGGGAGGCAGCAAAGCTGGTCCAGGGCAAGGACCGAGACCCAGCATGGAGCTGGACCAAGCCTCACAAGCCCGACTGGGCGTTCTGACCTCACACCCCAAGATGCTAACCTGTCTCACACTAAGCCAGGGAGCACGTGGCAGTGTGTCCCAGTTCCCCGGGAGGCTGGCCCAGCCCACAGGGTCTGTGCAGTGCCTTCCCAGGCCCAGTGTGGCCATGCTCTAGCAGGTGCGGAAGCAACTCTGGGCGGGTGGGCGCCTCAGCAGACGCCAGACCCCGGGCAGAGCTGCGCTGGCATTAGGCTGACCTGGCCAGTGAGGCTGCCCTATCATTCTTGGGGACCAGGGGCACTGGCAGAGCTGGGATTGGGGTCCCCAAGTCACACTGCCACAGGACAGACACCAGGGTGGGGCAGGGGTGGGGAATCCCTCATTTCAGATCTTGCCAGGGCCAGACTCTGCAAAGAGGAACAGTGTCCACCTTGGAGGGCTACACGATAGAAACCAGCTGCCCACCAGCACCTGCTGAGGGCCCACGCAGGGAGGAAGCCGGGGGCGCCTGGTCCCCAAGGGGGGGAGGCCTTGGTCGGCCAGGCTGGGAGGGCAGCCGCAGGGTGCAGGTCCTCCTAAGAGAGGGTCCAGCCCACTACTTCATGTACCCATCCGGAGCCATGCCCAAGCTGGGCTCTCATGGGTCACCCGGGCCCTGCTGTCCTCCAGCCTGCCCAGGCCACCCAAGAGGTGAGGGCAGCTGGCATGGAAGAGGCCACAGGAAGACACAACACGGGGACATGCAGGCTGGACAGAGGGTGGTCAGGGAGGAAGTGGCATGAGCCATGCGGACAGCAGGAGGAACCCTGGCTCCAGTCCCAGCAGGCCAGGCCTGGAGTGGTTTCTGGGAAAGAGGGAAGCAGATAGACAGGGACAGCTGCTCCTGGCCCCTAACCGTGCTCTGTCTCCGCAGTGTGACCTCAGCAAGGGTTTCCCTCCTCTGTGTGATCCCATAGTGGATGTCAGTGAGCTGCTGGCTCATGCCAGAATGGGTGCCCCCAGGACCACCCAGATGGCAAGAGGAGCCCATCCCTGAGCCCCACGTTAAGAGTAAGATCCCCCGCTTTCCACACTCCCTAAAACACCAAGCTTCTATGGAGAAAGCCGAGGAGGGTGTCCCCAGGTACTGTCCTGTGGTCCTGGTACCGTCCACCACCAGCCACCCTTGCAGCCTTGCTCCAGCGCAGAGGCCTTCCCGCTGCCTGCACCTACCCCTTCAAGGGCCAGAGCCAGGCAGAGGTCTGCCCCAGCCACAAGTGGAGGGCCGTCCTCACAGGAAGGGGCTGCTGTAGGACCCGGGACCTTCTCCAGCTGGGTGCCTGGCCCCCAGACAGCGTGAGCTCCCAGGGGCAGGGCTGATGTCCCTGGCCAGAGCAGGGCAGTGGGGCAGAGCTCCGACACCACCCAGCACGCCTCACTCTGCATCTCGGCCTGCACCAGGGTGGCCAAAGAAAGCACGGGTGCGCCTGGCCCACAACGCAGCAGCTAGGGTCGGGTGGGCACGGATACACAGTGGGCAGGAGCCTGTCCAGGAAGTGACATCTGAGCTGGGACCCAAGCCACACAGATTGGGGGACTGTGTACCAGGCCTGGAGGACAGAGAAGGCCGAGGAGGGGCAGGGCAACCTGGAGGTCTGCCTGGACGAGGGTTCCAGGGGCCGGCCACAGGACTCTGGCCCAAGCCCCGAGCCCACACAGACCCAGACGCTGTCCAGAAGGTGCACTGACCACACCTGGATGCATACAGGTCCCCAAGAGCCAGCTGGAACACATCAAGACAACAGGAAACCAGAGGTGGGTGGTGTCTGAGCTGTGCCCCGCTGCCCAGCTCTGGCCAGGAACATCCCCTGCCCGGATTCCCACAGTCAGAAACTCACCCCTGCCCAGACCTGGCTGCGGCCACTTTCTCAGCGGGGCTATGACACACAAGCTGGCCCACCCATGTGAGCTCACCAGAGGCCCAGAGGCCCCAAGGCCACGCAGGTTCCTGTTTCCCGGGCAGGTGGGGCTTAGAAAGCGGCTCGGGCACCATGTAGGACTCCGGCCACATCAGGCAGAGACACACAGGCACAGGGGAGCTGACAACCGGTCAGGGAGGAGGCAGAGGCCAGCAGGGCTCCCCCAGTGCTGGGCAGCCCAGGAGGACGGGAACCAGTGTCCATTCCGCCCTCACCTGGAGGCAGAGGGGGCAGCAGGTGGCCAAGGGCCAAGGCCGCTCCTATGGGCACCAGGGTGAGGGAGACTGGAGAGCGAGTCCCTCTGGCCGCACCCATGTCCATTTCTTAAGGACAAGGAGGCTTAGGGACGTCACCTTCCTGGGGACACACACAGCAGGCAGAGCTGCCCACCTGAACTCAGCTCCCCACAGCTTCTCAGGGGGCCAGGTCCACAGTGCACACCGGTCCGGGGGGATGGGTGCAGGGCCCAGGCAGGGAGCCCACTGTGGGGACCACAGCGGGGAGCAGGGGCCCCCACAGGGCCCTAGGAGCGCTCTGCTTCTCTGTTTGTCCAGGGAAGACAAGGAGCCGAGGACCCCGGGGAGACCAAGGTGGGCACCAAGGGGGACTCACCGAGCTGGGGCTCAGCCCCATGTTTGCCTCCACGTAGGTCTCGGTCTTGGGCTCCACGGCCAGCTCGGCCTCCAGGATCTTCTCCACGGGCATGTCCTCGTTGGC
Organism: Dolichotis patagonum; assembly: GCA_004027295.1. NCBI lineage: Eukaryota > Metazoa > Chordata > Mammalia > Rodentia > Caviidae > Dolichotis > Dolichotis patagonum. The sequence goes on from PVJX010014037.1 coordinate 20,235, forward strand.
GCTGCTGGTTGACTCCACCTCACTCTCGCTCCGGTCCTTGCCCCGCTGCCGCTCCTCCTGCACGGCTGAACCATGTGGCCTGTCAGCCTGGCCCCCGCCTACCCCACGCCTGGCCTCTCGTGGCTGTGTGCTCTGATCATGACACCCGCCTCTCAAAGTCACTCAGCAAACATTCACACTGGGAGCCAGCCCAGGAGCAGGGCAGACCACCTACAGCCCAGCAGGGACCCTAGCTACACGGTCCGTGGACTCAGGGAAAGCCGGGAAGGTCTCTAGGCTGACGCGGCAATGACACCGAGAGTAGTCTAGGCAGAGGAAACAGCACATGCCAAGGCCTGGAGCCAGAGGCCACCGTGCTCCCAACCAGAAACAGTGGCCATTCTGCTGAGGGACAAAGGCAGGGGCAAAAGGGCATGGTGTCACACGCAGACACCAACGAAGTTTGCGTCTCTGGCCCCTGTACTGGCTCAGTCTCCTCCCACCCCCACTGATCCACCACCAGCGCCCAGGCCTCAAGGCTCCGAGGGCGCAGGGCCCAAAGGCTGAGCCGCAGGGCCAATGGCACCGGAGCGGGGTCTCTGAGCACCTCCGGCCCCTGCTCTACACCCCACTCGGCCAGGCAAACCCCGCCCCGTACCTCACCAGTACCCTTGACCCCATAGCCTCCGGTTCTCACGGTCACCGCCCAGGCCCCCCCCATCACCCCCTTCTCTGCTGGGGGCTGTGCTCGGCCCTCTGTGGTCCGGCCTCCAGAGGTCTGCAGGATGGACGAGTGAGCCGGGGCATTAGCAGGGCTGTCAGCAGCCACTGTGCCCCACTCTGCAGCTCCCTCTCCTGCCCCTGCCCCTCCCTCTGGCCTGGGGGTGCAGCCTCCCTGCCCATAGCTCTCTAACTGCCCCACATGGCTGTGGCTCAACTTCTTATGCCCCTGGCTCCTCGCCAGGCAGTGACAACCACTCCACGGGGGTCACTGGGCGCCCCTTGCCGGTCCCACAAGCATCCCAAAGCCTCCCCAGGATGGCGCCATCTTTTTAAGGCAGCAGGGACCTCCTCCTGCTTCCCTGTCAAGACCCAAGGACAGCAGATGAGTCAGAGGCTGCAGATGACCAGCCAGGAGTCCTGCAGGCCTGGGGCCACCATCCCACAAGCCTAGCTGTCCCAGAAAGTCTGACAGCGAAGGGCCGGGTGGGCAGCGGAGGCAGCAGTTAGATGCTGCAGGCAGGGACTGCCAAGGCTGGCCAGTGGGCGCTCATCTGGGGTGGGGTCACTCCTCGGGGACAGAGGTCACAGCTATGGGGCCAGGAGAGATGCCGGCGCCAAGCAGCCCACCAGCAGGAGGCGCCTGAACAGAGATGACGGCTGGAACCTGCATGCCCACGGTCTCAGCCCTGCAGACGGGTCTGGGAAGGTGAGAGCCAAGTGTCTACTCACCCCTCCTCCTCCTCCTCCTCCTCTTCCTGGGGGGAAACTGAGGCTCAGAGAACTAGAAGGGGCACAGCTGACGTCTCAGAACTGCTCAGCCTCAAGCCACGGCTCTGGGTAGAACCGTGCAGCTCAGGACCCTGGAAACCTGCTCTACCTCCAACATATGCGTGACCCAGGCAAGCCCCCCAACCTCTGTGCGCTCAGCGTCCTGCCTGGGGTCTGCCCGCCCCACGTTCCCAGGGGCAGGAACCGCCTCCCCCAAGCAGCCTGAGCCAGAGTGAAGGCGGCTTTTCCCGGGAGCCTGGGGCAGGCGGTGGGGGCGCTGCACGGCGCGGCGCGGCACCCGCCTCCTCCACGGGCGGGCGGTGAGAATTAATTAGCAAATGTTTTGTGAAGCACTTTGAAGCCGTGAAGGGCCCGGCAGCTCTGAGCAGCATCATTATAAATATTATGGTTTTATTTATAGATGGCGCAGGGGCAGGTGGAGCCAGGATTTATGTTTCGCCAGCTCAATCACCTCTCAGACGCAGGCCTGTTTGACTTCTGCCCTGCTGGCGCCGGGAAGCCTCGGGAAGGGGAAGCCTCGGGCGGGCGGGAGGCGTCTGTGAATACAGGGCCTCCTTATCCTCAGGCGGGCAGGAGGCTGCGGAGACTGGCTGGGAGGCCTTCCCCGCAGTCGGATCCTCCCAGGAAGATGGGGACACAGGCTGAGCCTGGCGGACCCCACCCCGGCCAGGGCCACCCCTTCCCAGCTGGGCCAGGGTCCCCGAGACTGGAGACACCCGCCCGACTGGGGAAGCTGCAGGCTCACCGGCTCGATGGGAGCTGCTGACCTGACCCAGCCCCCTGCCCCCGGGACCAAGCCGGAGGCCCATCCCAAGGGGCAGCTTGGGAGGGCGGACAGTGCAACCAGGAGGGGACAGGGTACCCCAGGCCCCAAGGCCACCCGTGTGGCTGCCATGTGGCTGCGCCCTTCCTCTGTCCCTTGTCAGCCCAAGGACCCCTAAACGAGCAGCCCCAATCCCACTAGCAGGCACCAGCAGGCCAGACACTGGGGCGTCCTCCCTGGGCCACACAGCAAGTTGGGGTCTCGCTGGTACGGAGGGGGTGGTCTTCCCACAGGGGGTCCAATATAGGACGAAGCACATGCTGATGGCAGCACACGCGTATCACACAATCCCGACAAGCACACACAGGGACATACACACACAGACACACGTGCTCGTGAGCATACGCACACAAGTCCATGCACATACTGCAGGCACCTCCCCACCCCCACCTCCAGCCAAACCACGACCTCCTCTGCCACACAGGAATGTGTGAATACTCCCGTGGGACAGATGGGGACACTGAGCACACACAGGCAGAGTTACCTGCCCAGAGCCACAAAGCCAGCATTCAAAGAGCAGGGCCTCTTTCCCTACAGCAGGAACAGGTGGGGCCGCCCACGTCTGCGCACAGGTGCGCGCGCGCACACACACACACACACCCCGCCCTGTCTACCCCCGGTCCTCAGAGCTGGGGGACAGCGCACAGGAAGCAAAGGGAGGCAGGGAGGAAATGGGGAGCAGCCTCAGGCAGAAGCCAAGAAAAGGGCATGCACTGGGGACATCCGGGTCTGTCTCCCCCTCAGACCAGCACACTTGCAGGCCCCAACCCTACTTCCACCTCCCCCAGCAAACAGGCCCAGGCTCAACCTGGTGATAAGCCAAGGCCCTGCCACAGGACCCGGGAATGCTGCGGAACTGGTCCTCAGGCGGGCGGCCGCCGCTGCAGGCCCAGCCATTGCCGATGGAGATGCTATCAGCCACGGTGAGGTGGCCCTCCCCGCCCAGCTCCGGGTGGGAATCTCGCCCGTCCTGGAGCCAGGGTGGCCCCTCCCAGGAGCAGGGCTACCCCACGGGGGGCTGGCCCCAAGCACCCTGCTGGCAGCTGAGTCCAGGGGACTGAGTCCAGTGGGCAAAGCTGCCCACAGCAGGCTTGGCACTTAACAGAGTTGGACCTGACCCCTCCCCACAGGGTGCACTGCGGGGCTGCAGGAGGGCCGGCCACCCTAAGAGTGGGGCTGTGCACTGGGGACCACAGGCCTCAGGAGGCTCCACAGGCCTGGGTAGGCGGGGCAGAGGTGCCCCACCTGCACAAAACCAGGTGCGGGGTGGCAGGGCCCGCTGGGCAGAGGAGCCTTACTCCTCCTCCAGCCGCCCACACAGAACCACGCGCTGCCACCCACCAGGGAGGCCGCTTTGCAGCTGTGTGTTTGGGGCACGAGAGCACTTTGTAGGAGGTTTTTACAGCACGTTCATGACTCATAAATCCAGCGGGAGACAAAGGGGAGGAGGGCCCTCGACAGGATCAGGTATTTATCTAACGGCCCGTAAATCAAGCCTCGCTGCTCCGCTGCCGTGAGGACGGGCTGACGGCTCAAGACTGGGGCTGCGGAGACACACCGGCCAGCAGGGCTGAGATCCCACACACGGTGCAGCCAGTGGGCCCACGCCAGCCCCAGGGCCCCCCCCACCTCTCCATCCGGGAAGTGCGGGCAGCATCAGGGCGCAGGCTGGAGAGCAGAGTGGACGTGGATGCAGCAGGGGCGCCAGGAGGGGTCAGGCCCCGCCCTGGGAGGGCTCCAAACCGCACAATGCAGGGACAGCGTCGCCCACGGCCCCCAGGCCTCGGGAAGCAGCTGGGGAGTCTGGGAATAGCAGGCCCTGGGCAGCTGCCAGCCTGGCAGGGAGGCTCATGGGCACTGCAGCCCTTCCAGTGCCGGGCCCAGGGCCTGAGCCGCCTTCCCTCAGGTGCCAGCCTGGACTCCCTCCCACCACCTGAGCTGTGTGCCCCGTGCCCAAAGCTGGGCCAGGTGCCCACGCCAGAGCTTCACAGCCAGCTCCCATCACAGCCTCGGGGCCCTGCCCGGTCACCTGCTGGATGCTGTCAACGGGGCAGGGCTCAGAACCCTGGGCCCGGCACGACCCCTGGCAGCAAACTCACAGAGTGAGGGAGTGTGTGCGGGCACCAAAGGAGGCTGGCGAGATGCACAAAGCGCCACCTCCTCCCCTGGGCCCGGCCGCACGCACTCCACGCCTGGGCACACACCTGGCCCACTGCCTACTCCAGCTCACTCCTTACCCGGTTCCCGTCCTCCGGGACCATGCTGCACTCACCACCTCCAGGAAGCCCTCCCTGACCACACACAGCACCTGGAGCCCACCCCTCCCTGCCAGGGCACTGGCTTCCTCTGGCCCGTCACGGGCAGAAGGAGCAGGGGGCAGAGGTCAGGCTCTCAGCCAGCAGGTGACCCTGGACAAGGCATGGATGCTCGCATTTTCACAATCTGCACAGCAAGAAACAAACCTGCACAAACTCTCAGCGTGCTAGGAACCGTGCGCCCCCTCCAGAAAGGCCTGGCTCGCAACGCTCTGGGGCGCCAGCGCCACCCTGGGAGGGGAACCAGAGCTGCCTGGGCACCCCCATCCTGCAGGGCCCACCCAACTCAGTCCAGGGGAGGACACACCCAGGACAGTGGCCCTCCGAGGTTTCAGTTTCTCTAGCGAGACAGAGGCCAAGGACAGAGCAGAGACTGACGGACACACAGACAGCCCAGCAGCCACCACCCAGGATGGGCATTGCAGGGACACCAGGGACCCACCAGGGCTGGGGGCAGGAGAAGAGACCCTCGTCCCACGGGCGCAGCCACAGCAGAGGAGGCCGGACGGCACCCATGGTGCCACGCATAGAGCAGCAGGCCCTGTCCTGCCCCACGCAGATGGCCATGCACACCCCCAGGGACCCTGCCGCTCGTGTGCAGGGGTGCCAGGCTGTGGGTAACAGGGCGGAGAGTCCGAGCCCGGGGTAAAGTGGGCCCGAGGCCCAGGGTGCAGGGCGGCTGAGGCAGGGTGAGCAGTGAAACCACTGCTTAGACCCAGCTGCACGGCCCACAAAAATCTCAGCGACACACACTCTGAAGTCCTCCTCTCCAGGTCCTGTGCGCAGCCAGTCCCTGCCTGGGCCAGAACCGGAACCAGAACAGCCTCAAGAGGACCCCACATCCAGCCGATCGGGGACACCTGCCACCCAGGGCTCCAGAGGCCACGCCCCCAAGGGCCTCCCTGGCCATCCCCTTACTGGGCAGCTGGGCAGCCAGAGGACCCTGCAGCAGACACGCACACGCCTCCCCCTTCACCAGACAGACACGCTCCTGTCCCACCTGCTGACGCCGGCACCGGGGCTGTCACAGCAGGGGTGCAGAGGCTCTAGGCGGCTGCTCTGCCCACTGCCCACCACGGAGCAGAGTCTGGGAGGGGGACAGGGAGCACCTCCGGCCGGCCGGCCTCGAGGTCCAGGCTGGGCTCTGTGCCTGAGCCCGACCATCCCGAGCGAGTGCCGGGGGGGGCGGGGTCCCGCCACCCGCACCCCCACCTACCTTCCCGCTTCATGCCCATGGCCAGGCACTTCTGGTAGCGGCAGTACTGGCAGCGGTTGCGCTGCCGCTTGTCAATCAGGCAGTCCTTGTTGTCGCGGCAGGTGTAGGTCAGGTCCTTGCGCACGGTCCGCTTGAAGAAGCCCTTGCAGCCCTCGCAGCTGTACACACCGTAGTGCTTGCCTAGGGGAAGGTAGGGGACGTGAGCAGGGTCTGGCTGGGGACCCCCACCCCACAGTCCCACGAGGGCCGAGTCTGGCCCCCGCCTGGGCCTGCTGGGCCCTCCCTCACTCTCCTGCTCACCGGAGGGTGGACGCCCTTGGGACACCACCTGTGGGTCTCGAGTCCCGGCCACAGGACCCGGGGAGGCAAAGCATGGCCTCAGCCCCATGCTGTGGGGTTCGGGGCCATCACACAGGGGCTCTGTCCAGCCCTTGGCCACCCTCAATGCCCTTACTGGAAGCCTCAGGGCAGATGCCAACCTCACTGAGTTCCCCCACTCACAGACAAGACCGTGGGGGGATGTGGAAGGGGTGCCCTGGCCCTCGCTTCTCACCCTGCGCCCTGGCCCCCACCCACCCACAGCCCTACCTGAGGAGCGGTCCCCGCAGATGGCACAGATGTGCTTGGTGAAGGGTGCCATGTTCCCTGAGGGGTGGGCGGGGACCTTGAGGACGCCATTGAGCCCCAGGGGGGGCTTGATATCCTCGCTGCTGCTCACAGGGTTCATGGGAGAGCTGAGCTGTGGAGAGAGGTCCGGGAGGGTGAGTCCCAGGCAGGCCAGTGCTGGGCATCTGGCCAGCTCAACTCCACATGGCCCGGACAGCCTGCAGCACCCCCACTTTACAGATGGGCCACACAGCCAAGGGGCGGCATGGCACGGGTCCCTGGAGGGCAGGGCTCTGCTCTGCCCACTCGCCCAGCCAGCCTCAGGGTCCCCATCCTGAGAGGCCAGGCTACTGCAGAGGCACAGACCTGGGGATCCCCTCAGTCCCACCCTGCACAGAAGGGTCCCACCAAGCCCCCAAGGGCTGCCTGCAGTCACTGAGCCCTGGCTGGGGGCTTCCTGGTGAGGCAGGCAGAGGAAGACTGGGTCTCCTCAGCCACACACGCCCCATCCATGTTGCAGGGCGGTGGCCTCCACCACAGGTCAAGAGGGGAGCGAGCCTGCACCCACAGGCACCAGGCAGCATCGGCACCTCAGCCTCTGCACACCCCTTGGCCCCACCCGCCAGCTGCCAGGGCAGGCGTGGGAAACTCACCCGATCACCCTGGCAACAGCTGCAGCGTGCAATGACACAGCAGTTTTGGTTCCGCTGCCTCCAGCCGGGCTCTGCAGTCAGCACACTGGGCTGGAGGCACCGCCAGCCCCACAGCCCACCAGCCAGCCTGTCTGCCAGGCACGCGGCTCCAGCTGGGCAGACCCCCCACTTCCGCAAACCCCCAACCCAGGCGGAAAGAGGGTTGCACAGCTGCCGCCAGCCCCCCTGCCCTCGGGTAGCCCTGGGCCACCCGCGCTGGCAGACTTCACCTCCTTCCTTCCTCCCTGTCCTGAGCCCTCTCCCCCTTTCTCACGGGAGGAGAGGGATGTGCTCAGTGTCCCCAGCCCCCTCCCCCGGAGCCCGGGGTACCTGGCCCAGAGCACTGGCTGTCAGGGTGCTGCTGCCACGCTGGGGCAGTCCCTGTCACCACTCACTGAGTGCCCCATGTGCTGGGCCCCCGGTCCACAGTTTGTGCCCCAGCAGAGGGGAGACCTGGGGCCCGAGGCTGGTGGGGGTTCCGGGCTCAGTGATACAGGCCCAGACCGCTGGGCAGTGCCAGGGAGGAACCCCGCGCATTTCCTCTTTGAAAATCACATGGATGTCCACACACAGTCTCCTTGGCCCCCTGCCTGGAGGTAAACTGAGGCAGGGCCAGAGCAGTGAGGAGGAGTGGGGAGTCATACTCCCCAGTTGGTCCCCTTTGGGCTGGGAGCCACACTGCAGGGCTGGGGCCACTAGGGGGCTCTCTGGGTGCCACCCTGGACAACAGGGTGGCAAGAGGAGATGGGGTGAGGCAGGGGGAAGTCTTCCTGCCCTGCCCAGCACCCAGCCAAGGGGCCCAGGTCCTTGATTCAAAGCTCACGGCAGGGAGTACCACACGCCCGTAGCCGACACTGGAGGCTTCAGCATTCCTAGTGGTGGCCCTTCCACCGTCCGCCAGAACCCCAGCCCTCCTGTGGCAGGGTGGAGTCTGCCCACCCATTTCCCCTTTTGCATCCTCGGAGTGCATTTCAGTTCCCGCCTCACTAGCGCCCCACCCAGCCCTGCCCACCTCCCTGCTCCTTTCTCTTGCACCCAGCACACCCCGTGCTCCTAGGTCCACCTCCCAGGCCACCACCCTCACCCTCCATGTGCCCTCACCAGCCTCCCAGGCATGGCTCTGCCCTGCCCCCAGGGCCAGTGGGCACCTCTTCCGGGCTGAGGCCTCGAGCAGGCAGAGCCGGGCAGAAGGTGGGCGGTGGGAGTCAAGAGACCAGTTCAGGGAGCTGGCTCTGTGGCTTGGGGCTGGGAACAGGGCACACACACCCCTAAGTCTACCAACAATGCCATCAACACAGGGAACCCCAGGGATCTGAGGCAGAAGCCGGACACGGCTGCCAGGGACGGAGCTGTATGTTCCAGCGGAACCAAAGCCACTGAGCGGCCAGGGAGCAAGGACCAGCTGGGCCAGGCTTGCAGCCCGGCAGGGACAGCCTGGAGCATGTCGGGGTTTGCTCCCTGCTTTATCGGCCTCAGGGTACCTGCTGGGGCTCTTGCTCGCAGCCTGGTGTCTGAGGTCTATAACGCACCCCTCCTCTTAGTGCATAGGAAGTGACAGAGCAGGACTGACGTGGCCCCCGAAGCCCTCCACTCCCAGAGCTGCTGCATACCATGGGCAGCACATGCCCAGGGCTGGCAGGGTCCAGCCTCGTGGAACTGCAAGGCCAGCAGGTGCCACCCGCAGGGAAACCAAGCCCATGCACCCCAAGCCTTCATCTGCCCTCTCACCGCGTGGCACCAGGCTGTCAGCAGGAGCGGGTGTGGGGCAGCCACGCTAAAAATAGCACAGCCAGACCCAGAGAGTTGGCCGGGCTTCTCTCGTGCCAACAGCTCGGGTCTCTGCATGCCGCTGGAAGGCCAGGAGACAGGAGAGGATGGCACATGTCCCTGGGCAAGAGTACCAGCTCTTCTGCACCCCCACCCCCAGCAAAGGGTTTCGGGTTGCCCTGGAGAAGCCAGGGAGGTTCTCCAGGGGGTCAGGGCATGAGAGGGCCCGGTGGACAGACAGTGGCCAGCTTGGACACTGAGCACACCCCAGGCCTGCTGGCCAGGAGCAGGAGGGCTGGGGAAGTTGCAGGGAGGCTCCCATGGGTACAGGGGCCTGGGAGTCCTGAGTGGCAGTGAGCTGCCTGGCTCTAGCCAAGGCTACTCTGAGGGCTGTCCTCTAGCCACAGAGCTCCCTGCCATGGAGTTTCAGTTACTGGGCACAAAGGACCGAGTCTAAACTTAGAAACCAGAGCAGGCAGGGAGGTCTCGAGCCTATGAGGCAGGACAGACGGGGCCCCCGAGGGCCAGCTGCCAGGTAGAGGACCTGGAGCGCATCCTCGCAGAAGTGCAATTGGAAATCCAGCAGGAAACACCCAGCAAGCAGCCAGGGGGAACCCAGCACCTCGACGGACAAGAATTCCCTAGGGCCCCACAGCAGGACCTGTGCTGCGCCGATCCCTACCAGCAACAGCTGCTTCCCGACCCAGGAGGAACAAAGAAGCCAGGAGGCAGCGGAGAAGTGTCTGACCAGACCCTTCGCTGCCAAAGGTCCCCAAGCCTTGTGCACACCTGGCACCCACAGAGCACAAGGAGCCAAGGCCACTGAGCACCAGGGCCTGCGTCCCTGCATGGAGCCTGGACACCCTCGGGTGCCTGCTGGGCCACGGAGACCACCCGGTGTGAGCAAAGAGGATGACGCTGGCTCGGCCGGCACCAGGCTGCAGAGGTGCAGCTGCCCCCCCCCCAGACCTCCCCAGAGCTCCCAGGTGGGGCAGGACCTGGCCAGCAGGTGAGGCCCACCCCCACCCGCACTCACCTGGGGGCTGCCAGTGCCGAAGCCCAGGGTGGGCGTGGTGGGTACCGACATGGAGTGGGGGCCCATGGGCGAGCTGATGACGGAGAAGGGCGGGCCCATGCCGTTGATGGGTGAGCTCAGCGTGCTGATGGGAGAGTGCAGCTGCCCCGGGGATCCCAGCGAGGAACCGATGGAAGGGCCCAGCGCGGGGTGCAGCGAGGGGGCCGCCATGGAGCCCCGGCCCGTCGGAGAGTTGAGGGACGAGGAGTTCACTTGGGTGGAGAAGTCTGCAAGACAAGAATCCACGGGGCAGGGGCGTCAGAGAGGCCCGCAGAGGTCACACCACCTGCTCACATCCTGGGCGCACTCGGGCCCACAGGAGACCCCCCCACACCCTGCCCGACATCGCCTGGCTGTCACCAAGGCCAATACATCCACCCCAGGACAGGGCCAGGAAGCGGCCTGTGTTGGCGCAGGGAATGTGCGGCAGGAGCGCACAGTAGCTGCCCCTGGTACCCACTGCGGGGAGCGCACAAGGCCCTGAGGGTTCGCAGTGCCATGTGGACCCAGGACGGGTACCGGAGGCTCCAGAGCTGTGCCACAGTCCAGGTCTCACAGCCTCAGGTGCCTGACTCCCAAGGAGTCCAGAGGCGAAAGGGGGTGCTCGGCACCTCCTGGGTGGGCGGGGAGCGTCCAAACGGCCTCGGTCAGGGACACTCCCCTGCCAGCCTTTTATGCTGTGATTTCAAAGCTCTGAACCTGAACCAGTGTTCATTAGGCTGCACACCTGAGGCTACAGAAGCCCCCAAGTGGCCTATTCACTGTTCCCCGACCAACGGGCCACCCATCGGGGTCACACAGGGTCCTGCACGTCACAAGGACTCAGCCGCCCCCCTCAGGCCACAGCCTCCAGCTGCAGCACAGGCTTGGCCCTTCCTGGCCACCTCGCTGAGACCTCAAGTGCTTCTGGAAGCCAGGTGGTCACACAGCACAAGGAGAGGCTGTGACCGTACACGGGTGCCCCACAGCGGGGACACAGGCCTGCCGCACCATACCGCACCTACCATGCCTTTGCCACCCAGACCTCGTCCACTGGCGGTGACTGTGTCCTGGAAGTGACCCTAAGCAAAGGCTCCAGGACGTGCCACTAGCCTCTGGCTGCCATGGCCACTGCGGCACGCCACTCAGCCTAGCCAGCTCCAGCCGAGGCCCACGCTCTGCCCTGGGTCCCAGGAAGCTGCCTCGGAAGTGCTGTGCAGCAGAGGAGGGACCCCAGCGGCTTCACCAACGCCAGCACAGAGGCCCCAGGGCCATGGAGGGCCCCAGAGGGCCCCAACTCCAGGGAGGCCCCTTGGCTCATCCCCATCCTGCAGCTGCCTGGGCACTTCCTCCTGGACCTGGGGCGGCGGGGCAGCAGGACAGGGGCCTGGGTTCCAAGTCAGCCAGACAGCCCAGGACCAGCTCCAACTGCAGAGGGCAGGGCCTGGCGGCTGCCACAACTACACCCAAGGGACACATTCTACCAGCAACGAAGCCCCGTCTTGGAGCCACTGCAAACCACCGGGGGCCTTCGCCACCTGCAGCATCAGGAAAGCACCATTCCTCAAACGTCAAAATAGCCACGCAAGGAATTCCAGAATTCGGCATCGGAGACAGTGACCAGCCAAGCAGGTGCTGCGGCTCAGCCCCATGAGCCGTAAAGCCCTAGACAAAGAGGGGGACCTCGGAGACCAAGGTTCCCAGCACAGGGAATGATCCCAGGAGGGCCCAGGGGAGCCCAGGGACTGGCCAGAGAAGACAGGCGAAGTGTCCCCAAGACAGACGCAGAATCAATCACTCACGAGAGCGTGACACGCTTCCACATCCCTGATGTCATGGAACCTAAGACCCTGTCGAGGAAGCCAGTGCCATCCACTTCTGACACACGGGAAAGCACAGAGAAGGTGACAGACGGGACCGCCCACAGGCGCAGGTCTGTGCTGCAGCCGCCTCTGGCCAAGCGGCACTGTCATTCCCACGGGGCACCACTGGCACAGCCCCCATCACAGCCTCACGCCACCAGCCCCCAGGCGAGGACTCGGGAGACGCCACCCGCTTCCTTTTCGAGCCTCAGTTTCTCATCTGTGCCTGGGCACGCTTAGTTCTACTGAGCACCAGCCCCACCAGCCACACCCTGCACTCCCACCCGGGCCCACTCCGTCCCCATGGCACCACTGAGAGGCACCACCCACTCTGGGACAGAAGGACAGAGCTCGAGCTGACCGCTGGCCCAGTCCTGCAGAGCAGAGCTCCTCACCCAAGGCAGGGGCAGCCACGAGGGCGTCAGCAAGGTTGGGCTGGTGGGCACCCGGCCAGGAGCCACCCAGCCAGCACCCCACCACCCTCCAGGAAGCTGCCCCTGCCTGCTTGGCCTGCCAAGCAGTGGGGGTTCTACAGCCAAGCAGAAGCCTCTCCTGGACTCCACTCACATTTGCACCCTACCACCTGTGGGGGTCATGGAGGACGGGGGTGCTGGGCCCCGTGCTGGAGGGTGAACTGACCAGCTGCTGTAACATCTGGGTGCCCTTTTTTTTTTTCAGTACTGGGGATTGAACTCAGCACCTTTGCACTGAAATACATCCCCGACGTATTTTTATTTTTTATTTCGAGACAGGACCTCCCTGCGGTGCCCAGGCTGGGCTGGAACTCACAATCCTGCTTCAGTCTTCCAGAGGCTCGGTAGTGCCCGCCGAGATTACAGGCAGGCACCACCACACCTAGCCCGGCCAGGCAGTTCTCCTTAGCCAGCCGCCCCCAGACATCAGGTGGGGCTGGCCGTGCCCAGCACAAAAGAATGTCCCTCCAGAGGGAGCCCAGCCAGGGAGCAAGGGGGCTCTCAGCCTCAGACTCCAGGCCACACCCCTTGGCCCACCAGGAGGCAGCAGGCAAAGGCCTGGGCTCAGCTGGCCCTATGTGGGCGGCCTTGGCTTAGGCTGGCTGTCTGCTGACCTGCTCTCCCCAGCAGGAAGAGGAGGGAGGGACAGGAGAAAGCCTCACTAGAAGGAAGGAAGGAAGGAAGGAAGGAAGGAAGGAAGGAAGGAAGGAAGGAAGGAAGGAAGGAAGGAAGGAAGGACGGACGGTCAGGTGGGGGTAGAGAAGAAACTGTCTGGCTGCCAACTGCCAGGCTGCACCCTAAAGCTCCCCAGGCCCATCAAGGCACCCATGCTTGGCCCAAATTTGCAAGGGTGCTGATCAGACAGAGAGCAGAACTGGCCCTCAAGGTATAGAGAGGAAGCAGGAGCAGCAGAGACAGGAGGGCCCCCAGGAAGGTCCAGAGTACACGGGGGTGGTCACCCCAGCAGGGCCTGCCTTGGCCCAGCCACTGCCCTCAGGCCCCAGCCCAGCTTCCTGCCGAAGCACAATGTCCTCGAGGACACCGGCCCAGAGCCTGGGTGACAGCAGGCCAGCTGTGTGTCTGCAGCCCACAAGAAGAGAACAGGTAACAAAGGTCCCCCCATCCTCGGCCTGTGGGGAAAGGCCTGCGCCCCTCTGTGCCCCAGGCCCGAGCACCTCGCGTCTGCCTTCCAGGCTGTGACCCCGAAGGGGTGGTGTTCCCGAGCCCACGACCCTCCACACACACAGCCCTCCTGGCGGAGGGAACCCCAAGGGGCAGGGCCCAGGTGGTGGAACCAAGTCACTGACTCCTGAAACCACAAAACCTGGGCCACGAACCCAGAACCTCGAATCCCAACACCCTCCACCCCCAGCAACCAGTGCAACCCAGCCTGGGGAGGGGAAGCCAGCCTGGGTGTTCACAGGGATCTGGGTAGGGCAGGAGAGGAGAGAAGGTGGCAGGGACGTGTCGGCAGCCCTGCAGGGCACGGCTGCCACATGGGACGGGCGGCCCAGCAACTCCCCCCGGCCTGAGGCTGGCTCAAAGCCGATCGCCTGGTGGCAGAGATGCCCCTGCTGCCCAGTGCCCATGGCAGACAGGGAAGCTCCACAGGCCACAGGCACGGCCGTAGGGGGCCAAGGTGATAGACAGTAAAAGTGAAATAAAGGACGCACTCACCCTGATCGCTGCCCCACGGCGGTGGCACCGGGCGCTGGGAGGAGGCGCTGGCGTGCAGCACGTGGGGCGTGCTTGCAGAAGCACTGGATTCCCGAGCAGCACCCCGGCTCCCCCTCCAGCGCCCACCAGCACCACCCCTCCCCCACCCAACACCACAGGAAGCCCAGGGAACCCCCACACTCCCCTTCCGGCCTCTGCCTGGCAGGCAGGGGGGGCAGAGCAGAGGTGGCAGGAAATGCCAGCCCACTACGGCGGGGTGGGGCGTGCCCAGGCCTCCAGCCCCCTCCCCAGCTGCCAGGGACCTCTTGGCTCCCCCAGCCCAGCCCTCTGGGATTCCCAAGAGCAATCAGGCCACTGCTGGGGAGCACCAGAAAAGGCCACTGAGCTGCTGCCCTCCAGGGCCGCTTCCAGAGCCGGCAGAACGTGCCAGAGCAGGAGATGGGGCTGGGGTGGGCGGGGCTCAGGGAGGGGTGGGGAGCTATCACCCAGACATGGCACAAGCACCCCCATCCCTGCCTAGGGACCCCCCGGAACCGAAACCCTGGAGTGGGCAGCTAGCGGGGCCCCAGAGCTTCCTGAGTCACCCACCCTCAGCCCCCACCTTCCGGAAGTACTGCTTCCCCTGCTGCCAGGGCGGGGGAAGTGGGGGCCCTGGCAGGGACCGCAGTGTGCCAGGGTTTGGGGGAAGCAGAGGGTGGTCAGAGCAGGAAGAAGGAAGCACACAAGCCTGGGGTGGGGGGTCTTTGGAGCAGGCGCCTGGCACGTGGGCAACATGGGGTTCACTGCTCCCTGGGCAAGGGACCCTGGCAACCCCATAACCTTGCTGAACCTCACTTTGCCTTTCTGCAAAATGGGTATGCCAACAGTGGACACAGCTGTGGCCACAAAGAGGAACATCCCCAAAGGCCTCTCAGCTCTGGGCCCTCCTGCCAGCCTACACCCCACCTTCCTACGGGGGCAGCACAGACAAGGCCGTCACCTCCCGCTGGGTGGGTGGCCCACTGCTGCCACCTGTCTAAGTGTCGGTTTACAGCTCGGATGGCCCAGGCTAAAATTTCAGCTCTTCTGGGGTCACTCTGCCCCAGCCCCAAATCTCAGCCCCTGGAGGAGGTTCCAGGGCCAGGGCAGCCTCACAGGGGGTCAGGAGAAAGCTGGGTCCTCCCAAGAGCCCAGGACCCCAAAGCAAGGAACACAAGGAAGGAGACATCGGTTCCCCGGGAAACATCGGACACCCACAAGGACTGGCACTCAGGCCCCTCCTGGGAGGAGCAGCAGGTGAAGAGACACAGGAATCCCAAGAAGGTGCCTCCTTGACCCCAGCCTGCCCCGCTCACCCTTCCAGGGGCACCACCACCCTCTTGGGGTCAAGCCCTGGGACAGGAGGGAAGGGGTGAGGAGGAGAGGGCAGGGCAGACACAATCCCACTAGAATCCCATCAGCGCTGAGGACACATGGAGCCAGAAGTGCCCAGGCTCCTGGCCTCAGTGTGGACAGAGGACACAGACACCCAGAAAGAACTAGGAGTCCAGGTCCTGGGCGCAAGCCCAGGCATTCAGGTCAGGCCAGGGTCTGGAATCCCATCTGGCCACTGCGTCTGCAAGCCCCACCTCGGTCCAACAAGCAGGCGTCCACGGACCTAAAGGCGAAACCCTCCTTATAGTGCTTAATGCCGACCCCAGTGGGAGACAGCAAGCCACTGAGGCTCCCTGTCCCCTTGCCCAACAGGTGCCACGGGCTGGGCTCTCCCTCCTGGAACTCACCTACCCACAGGGACTTCAATGGCAGGAACTTGCCAGGGCTCCCAGTGTGGGACCAGAGACCAGCATGCAGAGGGGGCCCCGGAGGCAGGGGGTGATGAGGGCTAGGACATCTGGACATGGCTGGCCAGGCAGCTCGGTCCCAGGGGAACAGGACTGAGGCAGGGTGGGATCTTCGACTGCAGGAGCCTCAGCCAGAACATCCCCAGACTCAGGAAAGGGTGACCACACTCCTTGACTTTCTCCGAGTCTCCACCAGGAGACACCCACCCGAGGCCCCTCAGTCCTAGCTGACGTCAAACTCCCAGACGCTGGGCACCCCCGTGCTACGGTCCTCAGACACAGGCCATACCGAGGCCCAAGCGGTCTAACTAGGGAAGACAACCAATAATAAAGCTCAGGGCAGGGTGACACCTGTGGAGGTCTCCAGCTAACAATCAGTGGGTTATACATCTGCACCACCATCTTCATCACCATCACCACCATCACCATCACCATCACCACCACCATCACTACATCACATCACAACCATCACCACTATCACCACCATCTTCACCACCACCATCGCCATGGCCATCACCACTGCCACCACCATTAATTACCACCATCACTGTCACCACCACTGCCACCATCACTACTATCGGTGTCATCACATCACCACCATTACCATCGCTGTCTCCACCGTCATCATCACCACCATTGCAACACCGTCCTCGCCATCACTGAATGACGCCCCGCCCCACCCTGCCCTGTTGTGTAGACAGCAGAGCCAAAACCCAGGGAAACTGATGGGGTTTGCAAGTGGTGAAGGTTTTACAAGTGGTGTTTGGGGTTCTCTTGGCCATTCTCAGTGAGTGTGGGGCTGGCCGAAGTAGGGGGAGAAACGGGAAGCGGTGGCCAGCTGGCATCGCCTCTCACACAGCCCGGGACGCTGTGTTTGGCCTGGTGCTAACAGGTGTGGCTGGAGCCAAGCCACAGTGGGGGAAGTGGGCAGTGCAGCCAGGAGGAAGGGGGTGGCCTGGAGGGGCTGCCATGGCCAGCCAGTTCCAGTGCCCGGCAACCCTCAGGAAAGAGCTGACCACATACCTAGGCGTCGGGGCCGGAGTCTCTGCACGAAGCCACCCCTCCACGCCCGCACGCTGGAGCCCATTAGGGCTGTGGCCACAGGCCCCACACCAGCACCAGATCACCGTTATCACCCACTGGGCCAGAGGGCTCTGCCAGACACCCAGGGTGACCACTGTCTGGGGAGCTGGGTCACTGTGGTGCTCACCTCACCTGGGGGTAACACTGCCTGGACCACTGCGGCGCAGAGAGGGAAACCGAGTCCTAGAGCTGTACATACTTCCAGACTCTTCGAGCTCAGAGACGCATTGGGTGAAGGGGACCTGTGGAAGGCACGCCCTGGCCAGGAGGCTGGACAGCTCTGGCAGGTCTGCCAGTCCCCTGCCCTGCCCGATCTAGGCCCCTGGCAGTGCCGACCCCTCCCTCAGCACTGTGTAGAGAGGAGGCCCCTCCCCCACCCCCTGACTGCCGTGCACAGCTGCAGGGTGAGGTGACCAGGCCCCGGGGTGGCTGCACACAAGCCCTCTGCCACACAGCACAGGCTCCCAGGTGCTGGCCCCCAGCGAGCCCAGGGCTTCCCAGTTCAGGGTAGGGCTGGGTCTTTAGCAGCCAGGTGACCTCCTGCAGAAAGCCACTTGCACAATCAAACCTGAGTCCTGGGGACGGGCACCATACAGAGTGGACCTGGCTACAGACTCCCCAGAGCATCCTCTGTCCCAGGTGCTGCTCCTCTACCCACCCAGGGGGAGACCCCAGGGCACCATGCCCAGGGCCAGGCCACGTGACTGTCCCCTGCAGTGCCTGCCCGGTGCAGCTGAGCTGAGAGGCAGGGCGCCAGGGCCCGCTCCCCCAGGGTGTCTGACTCTACCTGGGAAGCACTCCCAGCCCCTCTGAGTGACAGCGGGGAGGGCGACACAGATCCAAGGGTCTCACCAGCTGGGCCAGCACAAGGGACTCAGGAGAGAGTGGCAACAAGTGGCACTCAGCTTGGGGCCAGCATCCCTCAGCGGGTCCCACGTACAAACCCCGAGGCCATGGCAGGTGGAGGTAGGAACCCCAAGGCTCCTGAGAGCCAGTTTCCAGCCCACGGCACAGGACGCCCTGTCCAGGTGGTCCACGCCTCCTCCAGTGGCCTCAGAAGCACTGCAGGGACAGAGGCCAGAGAGGGGCAAGAGTCGCCCCTCCCCCACCTGCCAGAGTCCCACAGGAAACCAAACGGACAGGGCCACTGCAGAGCTGGGAGCTGTGATTGACCTGCTGCGTGACCTTCCCCGCCCTTAGCCCGCATGACAGACTTGGATAACCCAGGGCTGCCTCCCTCTCTCCCTCCTCCTCCCTCTTTCCCTCTCTCCCTCACACACACACACACACACTCGCACCACCGGGCAGTGACAGCTTCCTACAAACCCGGCGGCTCGTAGGTGCCGCTGAGCCCAGGCACCTGCCACTTGTCAGCACCCAGCTAGCGCTGGCCACACAAGCTCCCGGGGCGTCACAGCAGGCAGGACCCAGCCACTGACCCACCCCGGCTGCTGGAGGGAAGCCCAGGGGCCCAGACCCCAACTCTGTCCCCAGGTATCCTCGACACAGCTTATCTGCAGCTGTGGAAGAGGTGCTAGACGGATGTCCCCAGGCTCTGGGAGTCCCAGAGTGGACCCCAGAGCGACGGATGCCACCCCCGCCCGGCAGGACACTCACCTCCCCGAGGCCAGGCAGAGGCTCCCTCTGGACTGTCCCCAACCTGTCCCCGACACACCCTCAGTGCAGGGGCCCCAACATTCAAGCAGGTGGGCGGGGCCCCGGGGAACTCCTGGAAAACCTCAGCCTGCCGTGCGTGCGAGGCAGACGGCTGAACAGGAAAAGAAATGATTGTTTCACTTTGAGCCACGTTGCTCCTGGTGGCTCAGAGGCCCTCACCGCCCACCTGCCCATGGCTGTCGTGGAACCGGAGACAGCTCTTTCCGCCAGCCCCGGGGCTTTTCTCAGCCTCATTTGCATTGCCAGCCGGCTTTGGGGCACACCGGGAGTTACGGGCGATGCCCACAGTACAGCAGGGTGGGCTCCATGCCAGAGCCTCAGGGGTGGTCCGAGGGGACGCTGGGATGGTCAGGTCCCAAAGTGTGGTCCCAGGGCAACTCCTAGAGCCTGTGAGGGGCTGCCCTCCTGGGGACATCCCCAAGTCCTCCCACGATCGCTGAGCATCAGCATCTTCTGGACACAGCACAGACGATCGGTGCCAACAGGATGTGGCCACCCAGGCCCACGGAATGGTTCGAGGCAAGATGAGCAGGGGCTCTTAGAGGGCAGAGTCGGGCCCCCTCCATTTGGTCGCCACTACGCTGCTGGTTCAGGCCAGTACCTCGGCGCCCCACTCCCTTGGCAGGGACTCACCAAGACCATGTGACTCACCAGCAGTACCCAAGCTGGGTGCCCGTCATGCGTGGGGGTCTGGCTGGTGAGGCCTCTGCAGATGTGGCAGTGTCTCAGTGATGAGACAGATCTAGAGCAGGACGTGGTCACTTTGGAGGGACTCCCCCACCCCGGGCACGGGGAGATTTCCCAGCCCCGCTCCCACAGGTGAGGCTTGCATCCCAGTTTTCGGGGACCAGCATCAAGACCCTGTCCCCACCCATCGGCGGAAGCCCCACTCCCCCCTCGCCTGCTCAGTTCACCAAGGCTCTGAGGGAGACACCCGGAAGACCCGGCTGAGCCCCAGAATCCCCGGGGCTAATGCTTGCTGCACCTGGCCTCACCGCAGGCTCTGATGCCCACCCAGCTAAAAATCCCACTGCCCCGGTCGCCACACGCAGCCCAGCCACACCAGGCTCACATCCCCTTCCTCCTGGCCCCCAACAAGCCCAGGGTGGGGACACCACCCTGCATGGGGGACAGGGCCAGCGCAGGAGGGAATCTCGCCCAGGGGAGTGCAGGTAAGTGTGGCCCAGGGCTCCTGTCCTCACAGGTCACTCTCACCCTCACTGAGGCCACACTGAGGCCCTCACGGTCTCCCCAGCCCCATCAACCCACACACATCCGGGCTGCTACGGCAGCTGACCAGCAGGCACGAGGTTGGACAGGGACAGGACTGGCAGTGCCCGTGCTCTGCAGCTCCCTGCCCCAAGACCCCCAGGGAGCCACAGCAGGTGCCCAGCCAGTGCCCAGCCAGCCAGCAGCTCAGAGCAGCCTCTGGAGAGGAGAGGGGATATAGCAGGTGACAGGAGCCCTGCGTGGCCTCTCTCCAGGGTGTGGGTGGCCAGGACCTCTATCTTCATCACCCTGCAATGGCCCTGTGCCGCCCCTCTGCAAAGGTGACAGCCAGATCCAGCCCGGGCCAAACTCGGGCCAGCTCAGCATGTCCTCCCCACTGTCACTGCCCACTTGGCAGGACAGCCAATGCCCATTCTGTTGGCACCAAAACCTCTCAGGAGCCCCGTTACCTCTGACATCCCAACCCCCCGTGCCCTGGCTCCCCGGCAGTCCCCTTCACCCAGGAGTTTTGCTGTCCTTGCCCAGCGTCCCTCCTGCCACACGACCTCCTCAGTATCCAGGACGCCAAGAACTAAAAACTGTACACAGCCACAGCCCACCGACACAGATCCGCAGGGAGTAGCCCAGGCGAGATGATGAAAAGACAGACCAACAGCTGGCAGGCACATGCAGAAACCCAGGGCAGGGACCGTCACAGAGATGGTCAGGGTGCTGTGCAGGACACTCGCAGCCCGGACCAGCCACCAGAGACTTGGTGACCCTGACACACACGTGTGCATGCAGAGGCTGCGACAACCGAACGCTCCTAAGATGCACACACGCGCACGACTGTCCTACACACCTGAGCAGTGCTCACGCGCTGCCAGCCCTCTGCCGCGGACAGGGCAGGTGGCACGGCCGGGACGACCACATGCACAGGAATTGCGTGTGCGCTTTGATGTGCTTATATCGGGGGACCAGCCGGCACGCAGAATCCGCCCCCGCCACGCAAAGCCCAGCACCACGGGGCCTGCCACTGCCAACGTAGGAGGCAGGGAGGACGAAGGCCCCTGGGGGGCAGGGTTTACCCCCAGGAAGAGCTGTAGGAAAAACACGAGTCCAAGCCCCTCAATGTCACCCTCAGAACAGAAATCAGAGACTACATCAGGTCACAGGCCTGAAGCCCGAGCTTCTGGGCCTCACGCAGACACAGGTCTACAGGGAGCCCTCATCATCACCCTGGGCACCCCGAGTAAGGAGAGCTCACCCCAGAGACTGCTGGTCCTCAGCCAGCCAGGGCTGGCCCAGGGTGGGTCAGCAGGGCAAGGTGCCCAGCTTGATGGTACGACACTGGAGAACCAGGTATGCGCACAGCAGCCCTGGGCAGCTGCAGCAGAGACCCCGGCAGGGTGAGCCCAGAGCAGAGTCCAGCCCTGGCCCCCAGATGCTGCCTCGCAGGGTACCCTGACACCAGGCCCAGGAAGGACAGAGCTGGGCCGCACACACACTCCCAGCTACAGACCGCAGCAAACCAGACCGAGGGGCCTGCTCAGCCTCAGGGTGAGGACACCCACTCTCCAGGCAGCCCAGAGCCTGGGCCTTTCTTCTGGAACTCTGGTCTGAGGAAGAGATCTTCGGATCCAGGTACCCAAGGAGGTCCAAGGGCGCAGGGGTCTCGGAACACTGCGGGCACCTCCATCCTGGCTAGGATCAAGCCATACCCAGTAGCCACGACCAGACGTCACAAACCCACACTTCATCAAGGGGACTCCAGTACCCGGCCTCAGCACCTCCAGACTCCCCCAGCTGGGTCCTTGGCCCTCACTGCTCCCGGCAGATCCGTCACACTGCCCACACCCGACAGACGAGACCCTCCCAGCCTGCGTGGCCCCAGTGCCTGCCAGGCCGCCCTTACCTGCCAGCCACCTGTGGTCCCCTGCCCGCCAGGCCAGGCCACCTCCGGAGAGAGAAGCCAAAAGATGCAGTCTCATGGCAAGGGCCGGCGAGAGATCCCACCACGGGGGCGGTCCCATCAGCCCCCAGCCGGCCAGTGTGGGATCCCAGAGCCTCGGGCGCTGCAGTTTGGCGGCCTGCAGGGTAGGGTGGCTGAGCAGGGCAGCCGGGCACTGGCCAGGCGCAAGTGGTGTCGGCGCTGTCTGCAGCCCAGTTCCCCTTTCCCAGAGCCAGCCCAGCCCACCACCCTTACCAGACACCTGCGACCACAGACGCTCCTGATGGCCAAAACCAAGCGCTTCCTGGAAGGGGACAGGGCACTGGCCTCATTTCCTCATCCGAGAGGGGACAGTCACAGCCTACACATGGGGCATCCAGATGGACCCTCCATCCCAATCCCAGGGGGCCTGGATGTGGGCAAGGAGACCAGGTGACCTGCTGAGCCCCTGCCCATGCACATTCGGGTGGGGCGGCGGCACCAGGGTGCTCAGTAACGGATGCGGTGAGCCTGTGCCCATCCTGGCAGCTCTCGCAGGCACCCACCTCCTCGCCCACACCTCCCTCCTGCTCCCAGCCAGCAGCCCTCAGCAGCAAGCCTGGCCCTGGGTCCCGGGGAGAGGTCCTGTCCTATAGGATGGACACAAGGCCAGGTGCAGAGGTCAGGGGTGCCAGCTCTGCCAGGCAGAGCGGGTGTGGAGCAGAGAAGCCGGGTGAGGGCAGCCCTGCTCAGACTCCATCTCTAGGGATCACCACAGGGCCCTGCTGGTGCCTCCAAGGGCTTCTGGATGAGCACAGGGCAGGGGCTGCCCAAGGGGCTCATTCTGCCGAAGCACAGGACGGCTTCTGTGCCCGTGAGCCAAGGCCATGCACGGGCAAGTGGGACACACAGAGCCGGGCAGGGGATGCAGCACGCACACTGCAGCCCTGGGCTCCAACGTGGGGTCCTCAACCCCTGACTCGGGAAGTCCCGGGCCTGCCCAGCTGCTGGGTCCCCCATAAAGGCAGACCTTATGGCCACCGGGTAGCTCTGAGTGAGAGGAACTTGCTGCTGGCACGTGGCCAGCACTCGTCCCGGGGAAGGCACTTCCTGTCTGCTCCACCAGCTCTGGGACAGTCACTAAGAAGTCACCAGGACTGGGGAGGAACCAGAAGTCTCCTGTGGGATCACCTCCCAGATACTTGCAGCCGCCTGAAAACCCTCTGACTGGACCTGGACCGCACGTGGGGCCCGCCCTGGCTGGCGCCCCAGGAAGCCCCTGGTCAGGCAGCTCCCTTCTCTCAGGAAGAGCAAAGGCCAGCACAGCTCATGCCCAGGCCATCCAGGCCCAGCAGCCCTGCCGGCCTTCCCGCAGCGCCCTCCTGGCCCTGGCGCACTTGCCCTCAGTCACAGGCCTGCTGCACCGGATCCCGCCCGCTGAGGGCCGTCCTGCCCTGCTGGGATGCACCAGGTTGTGTCACTTCCCAAACCCCATCCCTGCCCACTGCACCCCAGGTCCAGCATCCCAGGGTTACACTGCACTGGGGAGGGACCCGGAGCCCAGCCCTCAGCTGGGAGGAGACGCAGCCTGTTCTCCTGCTCCTCGTGGCTTGGGCTTTGTGTCCCAGGCTCAGCATCATCCTCAGACTGACAAAGTGACCTTCAGTGGCCTGAATGCACAAGACCCTGGCCGGGGCATCCCAGGCCATTATCACCCCTCTTGTGTGCCAGGGGAACCCCTTTCTCGTTCCTGTTGCCCCGAGTGCCCCAAGTCCTGCCGGTCTGGCTTAGCCTGGGGCCACACCTGGACAGGGTCACAGAGGGAGAGGTGGGGACCTCCTGCAGAACCACGACAGCCCGGCCTCCTCCTGTGGCCTCTGGTTCCACCAGATGCTTTCTTTGGAATGACGAGCTAGGCTGACTCCACCTGGCTGGTGGTCAGCCGTGATCCCCGGGTCCTCCCAGCTGCCCTGAGCAGGGACAGCCAGCCAGGGCCTCTGCTGCCAGGCCGGGGTGGTCTCGGCTCATGCCTCGGCCCTTGCCCACGGGATGGGTTCACTGGTCCCCAAGCCTCCTCACCACAGGCTGATTCGCTGTCACAGCAGCCACAGGTGCTTACCCAGTGTCTGCCTGTCCTCCTAGGTGACTGCAGGGCCACCTCTCAAAGCCACCGACTTGTCACCTGCCTCAGCAAGGCCCAACTGATGCTGGGGACCTCAGGTGTGGCACAGGCTTGCTGGACAACACAGCGGCCACTTGTCCCCCCACAGCCTGGCTGTGGGTACCGACCCTCGGGGGTCTCCGGCTGCACCCGGTGCTCATAAGCACCCTCCTCTGTGCCCATGCATGGGCCACCTCCGTGTGGGGCACACGTTGGCCAGGATCCCAGCAGCACAGGCCTTCAAGGGGGTCTCACCAGCCAGTCCTGCCCCGGGCAGCGCAGCCAGAGGCACTGAAACATGGACCAGAGCCACGGCGTGCAGGCACTGCACCCGGCACGGGCACCAGGGGCTCTGGGTGGGCACGGTATGTAGCGGGGGGGTTCTCGGCCACCCCCTCTCAGCCCAGCAACACCCTATCCAGACTTGAGTTTGAGGATGTGGAGAACCCCAGGCTCAGGGCCTACCCACCTGGGCCGGCTGTCATACATACCGCACCCCAGCCATCGTTCCTCACCCCCAGTGGGACCTGAGGTCCTGTCTCTCACCCTTCACCCCACGAGCCTCAGATCAGCACAGGGCCTGGGCTCTCTCTCCTGGCAGCTGTCTTGGGCCTACCCGGCACCCAGCTCTTGGCCCCGAGGCAGCCCTGTGGGCCCCACCACAGCCCCCACTGCCCTCCCCGGGCCTCGGCCCTCCCAATCAGGGAGCCTGGGTCCTGGGCACAGCCAAGCACACGCTCACACACTGGTTTCCTTCTGCTCTGCACACAGCCAGGAGGGGGTGTGCGAGGGAGCAGGGTGTGAGAGGCAGCAGGTGGAGGGAAATTCAGCCCCATGGCCCCGTGTCACCTCAGCATGACCCACTCTGGCCCCCATCTGCTGTGGGGTACGTGTGCATGGCGGCCAGGGAAACGGGACAGAGAGGTCCTGGGAGAGCTCACTAGCCACCACTTCCGACGCCAGGCCCTGTGCTGGACACCATGAAGGCCAGGGATGGTCTCCATCACCGCCTGAGTGGTCACCCTGAGGCCACGGTCAGTGACCCCTGCAGGCCCAGAGGTCGGCGGCCGCTTCCCCAAGCACCTGCCAAGTGGGGTCCAGGGCAGAGTGAGGGCGGGCAGTGGATGGGGAAGCAGCCCACGGCCCCGAGTGCTCTCGGGTCTCTCAGCTGCCATGCCCAGCCCCCCTCCCCCTCCCGGGGACCCTGTGCCCGCCATCGCGGATGACGCCCAGCCCTTGGTCTCCAGTGGGCACGGCCAGGCCTCTTCTGTCCAGGCCCAACCCAAGCACACACCGTCATCTCTCCTCCAAGAGGCCTCCCTGCCTCTCAGCAGACCCCTGAGCACCTGGGTCCTCAGACACAGCCAGAGTGGTCTACTCAGTGCACAAACCCCCGACCCGGGCCCCAGCAGCCCCGCTTGCCCGCCCACCGGGCTGTGGCAGCCAGCAGCAGGCCTCAGCAAGTCTGCCTGTAGCCGCCCCCCGCCCCCACTCCCGCATTGGGGTGACTCACGGGGCTGGCACGCCACCTCTGGCCCACACCGAGGGCGGCTGCCAGAAGGCTCACCTGTCGGGGCTTGATGCCGGCAGACAGCAGCAGTGCCAAGCCCAGGCCCAGCCCTCAGGGCAGCAACACAGGCCATGGGAACTGGGGTGCTCTGGACCAGGGGTGCAGGCTAGGGCCCCCCACTGAGCTCATGCTTGAGCAGGAGGTCCATTCCCCCTTCCAGAGGCCTGCAAAGTTTGAGCTCCAGAGAGGGTGGGCTTTACCCATGGGCGAGGCTGGCCCGCTGGCCCTT
>PVJX010014038.1:0-45763 GCA_004027295.1 Dolichotis patagonum
TGATTCCATAATGTCATGATGTGAAGTCCAGCAAAACTATCACTTTTTGTTCAAAGTGATTTTAGCTTGCTTTGTCTTGTTTAAGTTCAACACATATAAAGGTATGGAAAGCTGTTTTTAGGAGAATGAGAAACACTATGACAGCCATTCTTGGCTTCCCTAATGTCTGGTCTTGAAGACCTGAAATGCCCTCCTCGTCCTGCTCAGATCAATTCCATACTATATTGTTTCATGCAAATTCCCTGTATGTAACAATATGGACAACTATTTGGAAGAAAACAAGAGTCAATATGATAGAGAGTGAATATCTCCGATTGTCTAGCTTTGAAATTTATGTCTCTTACATTGCTTTCTTGTGATCCCCTTTGTTCTGTTTTGTTGTGTTTAATTTTACCCTTTTGATATAATTGCATGTATATTTGAGTGGGTAAGATGGATGACCATATTGCTGTTTTTGTCAGATCGTGGAGAAGAACTGTTAGCAGTCTCACTGTTTGAACGTCTACTTTACATGTTTTAACTTTGTAATTTGAACAACTATTTGCAAGAAGTCAGTATGTAATTTGTCAAGTAATAATCTCTTAGGTTTTTTTGTTGTTGTTCTTTTCCTTTTTTCCTTGGAATTCTGTATTGTTGCTACCCTTTATACTGTTTTGTTTTATTTTTTTCTCTTTAAATAAAATTTAAAAAAAAAAAAAACAAGAAAGAAAACAGCCCATGGTCACCTAAGCAAAAATGGAGCCGTGTACAAGGACTGCCACGGACCTTCCATCAGGCGGGACCCCGTCCTGCAGCACAGGGGGTGAAGCACAGAGCGCAGTGAGTGTCTGTGCTTCCTCAGTGAGGACTGGCGCTTCCCAGAGGAGCGATGCTGGCAGCCCAAACCCTGGTAATGTGTTAGTTCCTTAGCAAAGAGTCTGGTAAGTGGGAAGGGGATGATGGGTCCCTAACCGGGGTGTCAAAATGCCCACTGAGATGTTGGCATTTCCCTTGTATGCAAATGGAGTTGGCCCACTGATGCCTCTCTTCTGTCTTTCCATCACACACTGGGGCACAAAGGAATTGAAAGCCTTCTTTATACTACATATTGGTTCATTGCAAAGAAAGGTGTGTGCTTATATTGTTTGATCCACTTTTCATGCCCACAGCTTATAATCTGAGTAACTATTTTGAAGATAACAATATGCAATGTATTAATCACTGTTACCCTGTATTATCTTATTCTGAAATTTTGTGTCACCATTTTCTTGGGGTTTTTTCTCTTTAAAATACAAAAAAGTTAAACAGAAAACAATCAAAAGCCTTACCCATGAATCTACTTCTGTAATAAATAGTGAGTCTTCCCCAAACACAGGCAGAGCTCCAGACAACTGCGTGGAGAGGACAGAGCAAACTGGGACTGTGGTGCTGTCTGTCACACTTCTGTCCCCAGCCTTAAATGCTACCAGCTACGTGCACAGCAGAGCTTTCTGAGCTTCCGCTGCTTCCAAAGCCTGCCTGGCTCACAGATTCTTCTCGACTTGATTAAACCCTTTAAAATTGAATTTGTCTGGTCTTTAATACATGCCATTTAATTAGATAACAAAAATAGATAAATAAATAAAAACTTTATGAATAGACCACAAAATACTTAGTACTCAACCATAGCTTGGAGAAAAAAACAAACTTGAATTTTTTTGGACTTGATTTGTATCAAGTCCAAATGATACGATGACTGGTATCATTGCAAATGTCCAAGAAACCACGCATATTAATGAAAACAGTTAGTCATTGTCTAGATTTTGAGAAGTGGTGCAAAAAGAAAGAATATAAAAATTATCTAATATACTCTTCATTTTCAAAAAGCCTGAGGGTGGCATTCTGATGACCCCAACGTACAGACACGAAAACTGAAATTTAGAATGTTAATTCCCGCATCCTAGGTCACCACAGTAGGAAACTTATAAAGTGAGAATTTCACTTTGTTCCTAGAAACCAAAGCTGTCCTTCTTTCTGATGCTTGACATCGCTTCCTTGGGTTAACTGTCATCTTTTCTCCACTAATGTGAAAACATTAGGCTAAGCAGGAGAGAATGGGCGAAACAGGTTGTATTGTTTTTCCTTGTGTCTTAGTTCTGTGATTAAAATTTTGGGGAAGGAAGAATCTAGCTTTTAGAATGAAGTGATGAATTTACTCACACTGTTCTCCAGAGCTGACCTACAGAATGTGCTTCCCTTTACGTTGACAAATCTCCATATCCCACCAAATCTGCAAATCTCACACAGATTCGTTTGCACTCTCTTGCTTTCAAAACCTGCCGCAGCACTTTAAAACTTTTCTTTCCTAATCCATGGAATTCAGTCCTTGCTTATAATCAGTAAGTAGCATTTCTCTGGGGGCCATTCCCCAAGCGGTCTGGAAGTCTGTAGAATATGGATTATTCGAGAAGTTTCTCGGGTAGCTTCCTGAAGCACCATACTGGGTAGAGTGTATGTTTTCAGTCAATGCTACTATCAGAAAGTATACTAGAAACTGTTCTGAATTGAAAATAAAACCATATATGTTATATTTTGGCTGCCTGCATCTTTGTGAATGAAATGGTTGTTCAGGGCCTCTAGTGTATTGATATTTCCATAGATATTGTTTTATTTCATATTGCATCAAATGTGTCTATCTGCCTTAGTTGTGGTAACGACCAAGAGGTGTTTACTTTCCCATTCACTTGTTAATGAATGAACCAATTACTCTTGTCCTTCTGGCCTCTGTATCGTTAAAAGACTTGGACTTCACACATCTTACTGTTTAATGACTTATTTTAGCTTTGCTGGAGCTTTTAAAAGGCCAAGTTCATTTTCTTTGGCACCAACTGTGATAGCAGCTCCTTTGCCTGAGGCCTTGTATTTTATTAATTAGGTTGCTACCAGGTCTGCGCATAGAAATGTAGGTTGTCTCGTACTATTTTTCTCCTTTTTTTCTTTTCGGCTTGGGGCTCAATCGTGGATCTATTGCTATTTGTACAAATTTAAGCCTTTTAATTTGTGCATATAGCTTGATCTTTGAGATTCACTGTTAGGAAAAATTGAGGCTCGACCTTGAATTTCTATTGTTAATCTGATGGGGAGGTTCTATGGGTTTTCTATACCCTAATAAAATTACATGTTTAAAGTTTAAGCAGGGTAGAAAAATAGATAATTTATTCAGTACTTGGGGCTTCTAGCTCAGTATATCTTCCATAAAACTGAAAATGTCACTGTCAGTTACAGTATATAAATTAAACTGCAGAAAGCATAGTTTTGATCTCTATTTCATATTTGTATTTATTAGCTACCTTCTATGTGGCTCCAAGTAAATTTGTATGTGTTAAGTACTTAGGAATCAGTGTGGCAGTCATGCATAGCTTCACCTGGCCACAGGTGTTCAGTTTTCCAGTGTATTTAAATGTGGAGCAAAGACAGCAGGACACAGTGGCCGGGGATTCACTCAGGCTCTGTGGCAGCAGAGTCCGTGGGCCCTATGGCCACGTGGCCATGTGCCATCAAGCATGCAGTTATTTGAAGTGTATTGGTATCTCCACTCTTCCGCTTCCTGTGCGTGCATAACTAAGAGCAGAGCCCTACTGGTGGATTTGTTGGAAGTTGCAGAGGTGTCTGCAGAGGTGAAAGGTGGCTGGGAGAGCAGCATAATAGATGCTCAAGTTCACCACCTGGGTGAGGTAGGGAGCTGCAGGGCGGAGTGGTAAGGTGTGGGGTCTGCAGCCTGGCCGTGCCAACCTCTGCTCCTCTCCTTGGGCATGCCACGTGTCAAGGCCTTAGTCTTTTCATCTGTGAAAAGAGATGGCATCTCTGTAGAAAACCCTTCAACATCAATGAGATGATTGTGCAAAGCATCTAAAATATTGTGTGGCATTTAGCAAGACTTAAAAATGGTGAGCCGGTGTGTATGTGAAGAAGTGAGTGAAGCAATGCATTTTCTAGGAGGAAATCAGAGGTGGATTTTGAAGCTTTTTATAATCTGAGAGCTTTGGTTGAGGTGACGTGAAAGAGGATTAGAAATTTGCCACCTGTAGTGCATGTCCAAGCCGAAGGGAAAAGAAGAGAAGTTTCTGGAATGTCTTATACTCATGCATCTTTTCACTGCTGGGCTCTGAAATCTATTGACTAAGTTTGTCTTCAGGGGTGAATTCCTTCTAGGATCACCCAACTATACCAGGACCTCTATCCTCTACCGTGTAATATGTCATGGAAGGGTGTCTGTGCTCAATGAAAGGGTTATTAAAAACCTAAATTTCCATGGTATGAATTTGAGTGGTTTCATTTATTAGCTCCAAATGTTTGATGACTCTGTGTGAGCATTTCTCATGACTATGAAGTCAATTAAAGGCCTTTTAAAGTTAAAATTAACATGTTATGGACAGGTAAAACAAAAAGCAAGCCACTGATTTTCTAAAGAATTGCAGTGTGCCTATCTGGAATAAACAAGATTAACAGACTTAACAGTTTCAAATTGCCTTTGAGTAGGTAACTCAGCCTATGGGGTAACACATGTAATTAGGAACAAGCATATTAAATGCTCATAAGAAGCTTAGAGGGGAAAAATGTCAGTTAACTAAATCCCCCAAAATACAGTAGTCTAAAGTTCCTAACTCTCCTTATCATCTAGGAAATTCTGCATAAAAATATAATAATACATTATAATACTTTTAAAATTAAATTTTATTGTTTTCTAAGCTATCCCAAGCAACAGTTCAAGCCAAATAATTTTTCAAGGCTTCATATTTCTTCTTCTCCATTTCCCTGCCCTTATTTTTCTACACATTCCATCAACACACAAACTCTTTCCCTGTCTTCTCAGTCTTCTGTTCTTCTAAAGGAATCATATTAAATGCTTGGAAGGACAGCCTGATGGTTTGCCAACGTAAAGGAAAAACACTCCTGCTTGTTCGGCTAAGCTATCTGTCACCCAGCCTATTCATACCCTTTATCTGGACACCTCTCCCGGGACACCTCTCCAGGAAGCTCGCAGACCTGACTCAAGGATGGCCTTCCCGCCAAGGTGTCTCCACTCTGAGCTTAGGCAGTTGCTGTGTGCAGTTTGCTTAAATAGATAAGATTCAGCACTGTCACTGTCAGCGTATTGGTTCTTTGATAATTTTCACTGTGTGTGTGTGTGTGTGTGTGTGTGTGTGTGTGTGTGTGTGTGTTGGGGTATTTCAGGAGTGGTTTTATTAATGATGATATTGAACTTCATAATCTCCAAAAACAAAACCTGTAATTCCTCTGATCAAAAACTGTTGATCATGCCAAATTTCCCCTATGCTTCTCCCAGTTATCACACACACCCATCTTTATTTTACTATAGTTTTAGTTTTGTTTTGTTTCTTTATAACCTTGCAAGTGATTGGTAATATTGTAATGTGATTTAAATATGGGCCTTGGAACCAAAGAGAGCAGAGATAGATGTTGTTCCTCAAATGCCTGATTCTCTGATGGCGATTTTACTGAAACTCTCTGAGCATCATTTTATCACTGGGAGGGCAGAACCTTTCCACAGAAGGTTGTTGAGAGGATTGCCTGGGACACCATATGAATACAGTTTATATCTTTATGGACTCAATGTGATGCATCATTTTTTCTTGTGAATATTAGTCCTTATTGTTACTATACTTTGCCTTTTCCCTTTCCTTTTTCGGTCCTACTCTATAAGCATATTGTGAACTTCTGGAATTCAAGGTCTGCTTGTTTGTGCCACCACGATAGAGATAAGCACAGGCTAGAAACACAAGTATTCATTAAATTAATTCACTTAGTTAATAATGTCAAAATAGAAGGAGTGGGTGGGGTGAGGACCAGGAGTGACAGGAAGAACTTTGAATGGATTCTAGTTAGGACTATTTGAAAATTACTAAAATAAGCCTGGCATGATGGTGCATGCCTGTAATCCCAGCACACAGGAAGCTGAAGCAGGAGGGTTGCCATGAGTTTGAGGCAAGCCCGAGGTACATAATGAGTTCAAGGCCAGCCTGAGCTACATAGTTAGACCCTGTCTCAAAAAAAAAAAAACTAAGATAGTAATTCTAGATTACATTTCCTTCAAGAATCTTCTGCAGTAACAGTGGAGTTTACAATGTGAAAAGAAAAAGAAATCCATAGCTAATTACATTTTTTCCCAGAATAAGCTGGCAGTTAAGTGAGATTGTATTATGTGCAAGATACATATAGTTCTGAACAAAAGTATGAAGAATCATTTCTACAATTCTGCAAATTATTTAAGCTATGGTTATTGTGGGTCCCCTGAGGATAGAGCACTGCCTTTGCATTTCTCTTGTTGTGGTAAAATATGAAGAACATAGCGGTTACCATCTTATGCATTTATCAGCGAACAGTTCTGTGAGATTATGTACATTCATCTCGTTCTCCCACCACTGCCACCATCCATCTCCGGAACTTTTTTTATCTTCTCCAGCTGACGCGATGCACACACTAAACCAGCTTCTCAGGGTATGCTCAGAGCCAGCTCCCCAAAATGTACAGTTATTTTTAAGTTCACGCTAAAAAGTGTAAATATTAACTGCTTTCCACAGTAACCCACTGCAGTAGCTTCCCACAAAAATATCTAAGTGGGGGAAATTTGCATTCTCAATTGGAACTAGTTAGCATACTTCTAATTCTCCTGCCAAAAGAAAACCTCACTTTCCTTTCTTCTTGATCTTATCCTAAGTCATCGTCTCTTCAACACTTTTTGAAACCAAGTGTTAACAGCCTGCCAAGAATGAAATTAAAAATAAAGTAGGATTTTCAGGATGAATATGGTATCCTAAGCCCATTTGTATTTCTCCCTCTGCTAATAGATTTCAGAATGAACTCCAGTAAAATAAGATGGAATATTCTTCTTCCAGACGCAGAATCAGAGCACACTGCTGTCCACGGTGGCTACCTGGAGGAGGTGCAGTCGTGTGACCATGCACTGGCTGTCCTTTAGATGCATTAGCACAGCTCCTCACTGGACCCCGACCAGCTTGGTGGAGGAGTTGGAGTCGCCAGTGCAGCCCAGCACCTGATGGGATCCTCGATTCTCTGTAACCCCGCTGTCCTGTGGGGAGCCAACCTGCTCTGACAGAGATGAGTCTGACTGCAAGAGGCAGGTTTTGGGGTGCAGGTTCCTGCCAACTGCCTCTGTGAGCCACGGCCGCTACGATGTATTATATGAGAATGACTGGCTGCCCGATGATTTCAACTTCTGTGCCCGCTTCGCTTCCTCTCCCCCACCAGCACAGGCTCTCTAAGTTGCTCATGAAGGTAGTAGAACAGGGCCACTCCCCCAGACAGACAAATGAACAGAAGCCACACACACCTTTCCACACTCTCCTGAGCTACCGATACAGTACCGACCTTTCTCTCACTCACTCCTTCTTTCACTGCTTAATTCATGTAAGTCCCTTTACTCAATAACTGACTTAGTGGCTGGTGTATACCAAAAGATAATTCGGGAATGAGGAACCCAGCTGTCTGGAAGCAGAATTTTCTAGCTCTTAAATGGCAGTGGGATGACATAAACTATGAACAAACACATAAATGAGATCATTTTACTTAGAGGTAAGTGCCATAAAGAAAATTTACCATACCTCCTAAAACAACACGCCAAGAATACCTCGGGATCTGATGTAAGCACTGAGGTAAGAACTGTACCCTGGAAGCTATTACATGCTTATGAAATAAATCAAAGAAGATACAAATAAAATAACTTACAGAAAAATAAATGTACATTTATAGATTGGAAGAATTAATACTATTATAATATCCATGCTGCCCAAAGCAATCTACTGATTAAATGAAATCCCTACAAAAATCCCAATGTAATTTTGCATAGACATGAAAAAAAACTCATATGAAACCACAAAAGAAATGCACCCAAGTATCTAAGGCAATCGTGAGTAAAGGAACAAAATTGGAGGCTGTCTTAACCCTTATCCTAATCACATGACCCAACTCCCTACTGAGTTACAAAACAATTGAAGCAGGATGGTAGGAGCATAAAAACAGACACATCAACTGATGGAGTAGAATACAGAGCTCAAAAGCAAACTTATATGTTTATTTAGTCAGTTAATTTTCCACAAAAGTATCAAGGATATATAGCAGGAAAAGGAGTTACTTCAATAAATGTAGCAGGAAAGCTGGATATCTACATGTAGAAGAATGAAATTGGACCAATCTCTTTGACATATAAAAGTAAACTCAAAATGAATTAAAGGCTTAAATATATGACTTGAAACTTAATGACAGTGAGACAAAAAAAAACCAGATTAAAATCTCTGGCATGTTGGTTTGTGCTCCCCAGAATCACAAGCAAGAAAATTTAAAAAATAAATTTAAGTGGGTTTGCATCAAGCTAAAACACTTCTACTCAGCCAGTAAAATAGATAACAGAGTGAATAAATGACCCACACATTGGGGGGTAAAATGAAATATATGATGAAGAGTTGCTAAATAAGGATCTCCAGCAACTCAGTAGCAAGAAAACAGCCCAATAAAAAAGTAGGTAGAGGACTGGGAGAAAGTAATCTCAAAAACAGACACGAGGAATAAGTTCTCACCTTCACCAATCATCAGGGAAATGTAAACTAAAGTCATAATATCACCTCAGACCTGTTTGAATGGCATTTTTAGAAAGACAGAAGTTGGTGAAGATGTAAGAAAAAAGAGCTTTGTGCACTGTTGGTGAAATGCAAGGTGAAATATCCATTGTGGAAGATTATGAAGGATCCATAAAGAATAAAAGCGGAATCCCGACATGCTCTCCCAAACCCACTACTGGGCCCGTAGCCAGAGCAGCTGAAGCAGGAGCTGGAGCACCTCTGCACTCCCCTGTGGCCTCTAGGGTGTTCACAACAGCCAAGCTGTGCAGCCAACTTAAGTGTCAGTCGGGCGATGACTGAGTGAGTGGTCTGTGTTACAAGGGAACACTATTCAGCCTTGCAGATTGGAATTTTTTCAGTTTACAACCTCAGGGGCAGCAGTGGAGGACGTTAGGCCAAGAGTAGTTAGCCAGGGACTGAAAGATCAGTCTGTCAGTCACACATTTCTGTGGAGCCTTGAATAGTAGTCACCAGAGGCTGACAGGACAGAAGGAACGGAGGATGATGGTCAAAGGGTACAAAGCTTCAGCTGCACGCTAGGAATTCCTTTTTTATAGCTATATTGCACAACATAGTGAAAAGAATCAGTGTTGATGAATCATCTACTTCAAAATCGCTAAGCGGGAACATGAGATGTTCTCACCACACCAGATAAGATTTAAGATAATAGTTATGTTAACTGGCCTTGTTTAATGATCACCCATTATATTCAGGAATCTGAATGTACCCTATAAATCAATATTGTTATACATTTATGAGTTTCCAATAAAAGTAAACAATTTTTTAAAAATTAAAGTGATGAAATGATCAAGAGTCAAATGAGAATCTTTGGGTTGGCTTCTCAACAAAGGAAGTAACTTTGATCTGACCAAACGGCAAAAAGTAGCTGACTGAGGTACAAGAGGTATCTTTCTCGAGAGAACAGCCAAAAAACTTGGAGGTGCAAGAATATGTCGCCAGCTTTTACACCATGACAAATGTGTCACACAGAGAGTGACGACCAAGGGGAACACATTTTCACACATGTGGAATCAGGGTCCTGGAACTACCCCTAAACATACTCAGTAGGGGAGGATAGTCTAAGGTCAGAAAGGGAGGTGACCTGTTAGGGCTCCGAATCATGTCACGATCTATTATTATCCCTAATGTGGGTGCAAAGATTCATATAAAGATGAAAAATAATTTTGGCAAAACAAATGATTAAAATTTGTAAGATCAGAAGGGATGAAGGGACATGGATTTGTATTTGCTGGGAGTGTGTGTGTGTGTGTGGGTATGTTTGGAGAGAGGGTTGGACTAGGGGTTGGGGAAAAGTAGTAAGGAAAAATTTGCTTGTTGTCTAGTATTGCAGGTAGTACTAGAGATTCACATATTTTAAAATGTGTAGATAATTCGCAATGGAATATAAGTGGCATGCATAATTTATAAGTGGCTGAGAAATTTTCAATGCTATCACTTTAGTAAAATGAGGCACAAATGTGACAATAATAGAAGAATAACCAACAAGAGCATTTGATAACATAAAATATTGTTTCTTTTGTACAATAAATCCCTCTGTAAAAAGACAAGCCTTCTTAAAAAGGACAAAATTTAGTATTTATAGCCTTTTATGTAAAATGCTCAAAGAGATGAGAACACTATTTGCAAATAAGATATGGGCAAAGCTTTATTACAGCAATGAAAACCAAAATGTGCTGTTACAAATGTGAAACTTTTTCCTTTGAATGTTTTCAATAGATTTTACCAGGGAAGCTATTGATTATTTGAACTTACAGATTTATTGATTTCTTTCTTGTTTTATGATTTTCTAGTTAAGTTTATTCTAAATGTATTGCTATGTAGTTTTTTTGCAAAAATAATTAAAATATAAACTTTAATATAGGATACAGTAGAAGGAGGGTTGGTTAAATAAGTTATGGCTTTAGAAACACTTCATAGCTCTCAAGAACATATATCTGATATTGTCCTAAGGTAGTTTTTCTTTGTGAAATCTTGCAGGGAAGAATACAGAACAGATGTGTTTCTATTTTTATTCATATGTGCAAGTAAGCACAACCCTAATATATGGAAAATTACATTTTTGAAAGTAAGATGTATTTCTACACGGTGACAATGTTATACAATGAACTTTATTTTCCTAGATGCTAAATACGGATTAATTTTTTGACTCAACAAAGTAATCT
The DNA here is from genome assembly GCA_004027295.1 of Dolichotis patagonum. Classification (NCBI taxonomy): domain Eukaryota; kingdom Metazoa; phylum Chordata; class Mammalia; order Rodentia; family Caviidae; genus Dolichotis; species Dolichotis patagonum. The sequence goes on from PVJX010014038.1 coordinate 10,799, forward strand.
GATATATGGAATTAAGGGAACTCTTCTGAGATTCACTAAATCAGGATCCTGAATGATGAGTTTTGTACTGCATTAGTAAAATTTGAATAAAAAGCTCAAACATATAGAAATTGTTTCTTTAAAGAGCTCTAAAATATTTTAGAGATAAGTCTGTTGAGTGTTCTTTCAAAGTGAATTTATGTTAATGGTCCTCCGTCCAGTAGAACTATATTCCTAGAAAACTATGAATAAAGTGTATTCCAGTTGCTCATAAATTTCAGTGCACAGAAGAATGTATTGAATAGCTTATTAAAACATAAATTGCAGAGCCCAGGCCGAGTTTTGGACTCAGTAGATCTGGGAGAGGGTCCAAGAATTTGCTTCTCTAACAAATTCCCAGGTGGAGCTAAGGCTGCTGGTCTGGCAAATCACTTTGAGAACTAGAGGTGTTAATTTTGAGACTGGGAAGGGTTTTCAGATGAACCTCCTTAGATGCTAATGTTGTAAAACCAGTATCAAACCGAATGGTGGATTCTGCGCTGAGGAATCCACAAGGCAACTTTTTTGATCTGATGCTGGTTGGTGAGGGACTGTCGCAGAGTCCAAATCACCAGCCACAAGTCAGCTTCGAGTTCAGTTTAAATACAGTTTGTAAGCAGGATGTACAAGGCTGATGGCGGGTTATGGCATGATTGGTTCCATGAATTCCATTAAGACACATATTGTCAGGCAAGCCAATTCTAAATAGATGTACTTAAACGGAATTGTTCGCCATATTAGGAACAGCCTGGGGATGAGGGGAGGGGATTCTAGTGGAGCAAGCAAAGTTAAAGGTGTCCTTGACTGAGTCACTGTACCAAACAGAGTCCTTGAAGCAAGATGGAAACAATATATATTCTTTGCACTAAGGAAAACACAGGCTGGACACAGTCAAATTGATCCAGCATGTTAGCAGAAGAAAAGCAGCCGAATTCAGACGGGCAAGGCTGACTGACTTTAGCAGGATGGTAGCATGACAAGGCCCAGGAGCACAGACAGAGGCCACTGCTTTTTGCTATCACATGCCTAAAAGTTTGCTATTCTGTAACTATTTTACTATTTTTATAACTGTGCCCTCACATTAACACATTACCTGGGCGAGTTACACACAGACGTCCAAGCTGGAGCAGAATAACCCATGGCTGATCCCTCACTAGAGGGGTAACTGCTCGGGTTTCTGGGTTTTGTTCCCTGCATCCCAGTTCCCACAGGGCAGTGCTGAGGACTGGCGTTTACTTACAGTTTCAGTTTTGTGTCATAGGAGATGAATTAATTAACTGTTAATGCTAAGCTAGGACATCTGCCTGCCCTCCGAGGTAGGGGGAGTTCCCATCCTGTGATTAGGAAGGAGACGACTTTGCCTCCGAATCTGCCCTGTGTCCTCTTTCAAGGGAGACCCTTGTCTGTAACCTCGGAGGCTGCTGTGGTCACATCTGTGCAGGACCCTTTGCTCAGAAGGCTCAGGACCAGACTGAAACATGAGTATAACCAGGGGAAATCGATTCCTGATAATGGGTACAGTGGATCTGTTAATGTGCCAGCAATTTTAGGTTTCTAAGTAAATGTGTCTTCTCCGTAATGTTTTGTTCATTTTCCCATGTATAAGTTGTGTGTCAACAGTTTCCTGTCCATATCATGGAACTTCTCAGGCAGTATTGGGCACTGATCCCCTTACTCCAGGATGGGATATTGTGGGGTGGAAAGAGAGATGGCTTTCCGGGTCACCTAATGGGGACCTCTCCCCTGCCAGTGGTCACTTGCTTATCTTGGTGCCAATCCTTATTTAGTTTCCATGAGCCCAGTTTCCTATTTGTAGAATCAGGATACCGTCCGGATTGCTATTGTCGAGGGTAAAAGTGAGATTCATGCTGTGCTGTGTGCAGTGCCGACTGTGTAACAGGTATTCATGCTCTGCAATTAGACTGAGTGTCAGATGCAGGACAGGGACAGATGGAGTGCTCTGCTGTGTGCAAACAAACACAGAGACCCATTCCATACCCAGCGTAGGCGGGTGACCCACGCTGCTCAACGCAGACGGTGCCATTCCTGAAAGACCACGCCAGGCAACATGGCGCCATGGAAGTGCTTAGTAGTGAAGCATGTTGGAAGTTTAAATCCATCCAAGGTCTACGCAGGAAGCAGCTGCTGGGCAGGCGCAGGGGAGCTCCTTGGTCAGGGACACCCATCCTGCCACTGAGCACGCAGGTGGCAGAGAAGGTAGGAGAATAGTTTCCTGTGGTGAGCACCTTGCTCAGAGCGTGATTCCAAGTGCTGGCTTATTCTGTGGATGCTGAAGTTGTCAACATCTAGATTTAAGGCATTATGTTGGAACACCAAACGTTTCATCAACAGAGAACAGAGACATCACAGAGCTATCGATCCAGGCAGCCAAGCTGAAAGTGGTTTTAACTACAGAACTGAAGAGAGAGAGAAACCGGAATTCAACTATAAGATGATTCAAGATTGAAGGAAGGTGAACTCACCGAAGTGTTTTTCAGCAAGTGAACAAGTTATAGCTGCGATACTGTAATTCAGTGAACATGAGCATGGGGTCCCTTTGTCCACTTGTCTGCTCACTGTAAGGATGTTTCTGATGCTTCCCTTCTCTTTTAGTCACCGTGGATGAGTTCGTTGTCACCTCTGTGTGTGTCTTGTGTGTATGGCAGCATTGGGATGTGAGTGCCATAACATACTTGTCTTCAGTGATTTACTGTCACTAGGAATGTAGAGGAAGGCAAAGTCTGATAGAGTCTAACAAGGCCAGGATTGCGTCCTCATGTCCTGCTATCTGCATAAAAGTTGGCTTGAATCTTGGGTATTTGTTAAGAGCCCACATTACAAAATGAGTGTTTACAGTTTTTACTGTTTTTTCCTTATTAATCTTGAGCTTGGTAGAGCTCTTTAATCCTTCCTCATTGTTAAAATTGTGTCATACAGTGAAAATGGATGATGGATTGAGTAAGCACTCAATAAATACTGACTATTGATTCTTTAAGCTTTCGTGTCTTTAAATGCTATTAGTAAGCCTCTCTTAATATGCACAAGTGACCTCTGAGAAAAGTCTAAGGTTATAATAACTACTATTTATTGAGTGTACATTTTTTATTGTATACACTCTCTAAGCACTTAATTTACCTTTCTTTGATTTTACAATTCAGTGCTAAGGGCTAGGTGTTACTCTATCCTCACTTTATGGATAATTAGAAGATCACGGTGCGTGTGATTTAGCTAGTGCGAGGTAGGCCTGCTGGAGGATGACTAGCTTATTTAGGATTATAGGTCCTTGACCCCCATTTTTCAAATGTTTGTCTAGTGATTCTGTCCCTGTCCCTACCTTCAGCAAGAAAAATCAGTCTTTATTAATACCCTACTTGGGTCTACTCATTCATTGCCTCAATAATCATTTTTTAAAATCTCTGCTGAATGGTGGGCATTATCTTCTGAATAATGGATGATCCCTGCTCTGGAAAATAAAAAGATCTAAAGCAACTCAAGAAACATTGATTGAACTCCTCCTAAGGTTTGGGCACTGAAACGCTGTTCATCTGCTGGGAATTCACACAGGAGTGTGCGGAGGGCTGGATCACAGGCAAGTGTGGATTCCGTTGGAATGATGGGGCAGGAAGAGTAGAGAAATGAATGGTTCAACACCGGAGCTTGCTGGATGCCACACGTCCCACTCAGGAGCGCTTCACATTAACAGGGGACCCCCACCTGGACTTGGACCCCGCGGAATCTGTGAGGCCTGTCTGGGGAGTATAGGTGCTAAACATCGGGGAACATATTTTGAATGGGAACGTGACATCAAAAATCGGCCATTTCCGGGAACAGTGTACACTTTGGCCTTATTAGAGGGAAAATGTGTATTTTCAAAAGAATGAGGAGAAAGTGAAGTGGGGAAGGTTATTTAGATTTAACAGATGAGAGGCTTTAAATATCAGGCTAAAGTGGGTTCTTCATTTACATGTAGGTAACTGAAGGATAGAAAAATACAAGACACCCCAACTTCCTGCTCCATAGAAACCCTGGGGATTTCTACTAATTGACATTTGAGATGGGAGGAAAGAATCCTAGTCGCACTGCATTTAAAATTAGTACACTTTTTGAGAAACCTCTGTGTGATCTGACCTTGAGATTGGATGAAATAGGAATAGGTTCTTTTAAAGCGATGTGTCTTGTTCTTAAAAGCTTGAATTCCCCTTGGCAGGAGAACTGGGTGGCAGAGGGGGGAGAACGGTGGGTGGAGGAGAGTTGGGCTGCAGAAAAGCACCGAAGCACCCCATTCGATATGGCAGTTGCTGGCGATTTGAATGCTGTAAGACTTTTTCTGAGCTGAAGCTTTTGTGTCGCAAAGACTGATTCAGTATTCAAAGAAACCCATATAAACATAACCTCTTCAACAAATGCCAAATTGTCTCATCCGCATCTGAATGAAAATGAGACTTAATGATGACACAATGTCTGGGGAACTTGGTATCCTGTGATCTAATTGCTTTGCCTGTGCATACAGAAATCTTCAGGAGGGTGCCTCCTTCTCGGTGATGCATGACTGTTTGGGAATGGCATTTAATCTGATTTTGCAAAAGGAAATGTTCTTATTTTCATCATGGTACTCAGATCTCTGCTAAAATCTCTGCATTTGTCACATCAGGTTGAGTTTGTTTGTCCCTTCTCTGAGAAATGAGCGAAGTTACTATAAATGAGCCTAGACTGACCATGTATTTCACAGGACACAAACACATTTCAGAGATGTCATAGCAAGTAGTCTTTTCTGTATCACAGCATGGTGTGCGTATAATTATCACATTCTTCATTACGGGACGCAGACCCCAGCTCTGCCCCTTTGTTCTTGACCTCTTGGTGCATGTGGAGAATGCAGACATTTCTGAGGTTGCTTCCAGATGTTAGAAGCATGATTACCTCTGTCCTTCAACAGCATCTTAAGCTGTTATGGATTCCACTACCTTTTTCTTCTGTTCTTTGGAAGACCGTGTGTAGTGTCGTCACAGCTTTATCTATGTGGGCAAGGAGCTCAGTGGTGGAATGCTTATTCCCATGGACACATCCTGTGTTTGATCCCCAGCACCACAAAAAGGAGTAAAAGGGCCAGAAATGATGACATTTTCCAGAGTTTCTCTTTATATGGTAATACGTTAAGTGGATCGCCCATGCTTGTTCAAACCGCTGACCTTCCGCGGGAGGACTGGAGAGATCAGCTTCCCAACAGAGAAAGCAGCTCACCCTTGAAATTCTAGCTGGCCTAGTTTTTACTTGGAAGAAAATATATTAATTTAAAAGATTTAGGAAAAAAAACTATCCTCAAGATTTAAGCAAAGAGCATTATTTATGCTTTTCTTCTACTTTAAAAACAAATTCTTAAAGTGAATTACATTTGGGCAGAGATAAATCATGGAAAGTAATGCTGTAACAGGCCATCTAATGGGATAGAAAATATTTATAAGATACTGCTACACTTCAAAACCATGCCAAAATATAGCTTAATGCTCTGATGTATATTTGCATTGATATCAAAAAGGAAATATTGGTAACAGTGACAATCACTGAACATTTTGTTATTATTTTGGTTCTTTGCTATTTCTATTTTCTAGAAATGTCATATTTTACTTATATAATTAAACAATGCCAAAGACAAATGCTTTCCATAAACAGTCTCAATTTATAACTATTCTGGAACATTTTAATAATGATAACATGGTGAAATTAGGTCAATTCCATAATACTTGTCCCGTTACATCTTGAACATGGAGTACACTAATGGCGGAAAACAACTGAAAATATCTATTTGTAGTTTTTAACAAAAGCTATCTAGCAGAATTTGGGTTAAAAGAATCACCAAGCCTCTATTAAATCAGATTTTATATGTGTGATTCTGACAAATGTTTTTCAAACAGGGCCCCCAACCATTTTAATGTGTAGCCCCAGTTTGGGAACCACTACTCTAAACAAAGCTTTAACAAAATATTTTTGATTCCTATCAATTTTATTTTTACATGATCTAAACTTTTGTGCTTTTCTACTCTTTTTTCCTTCAAGATAAATGCTTTTTAGTTTGAATCTTGCATAGAATTATCAATACTAATTGAATTTATGAGGAAATATAGCATTGGTACCTTACTATATTATATGCTTCCTTAGCCAAGTGATACTTTAACAATAAACCCACTATAAACTACTAGTAAGACCTGTAGTGTTAGATAGCATCAGATTTCTCATGACAGCTATAATTTTCCCTACTTTATTGTAATAACTGAGAGTTATTGATGGCATTAAATATGGTTGTATGTATGTATGAAATAACCCCAAATTTTCAATATGTCTCATACTTGATAACGGGTCATTGACCCATCTGTTTGTAGAAAGTTCTAGAGGTAATAGGCTTAAGTGACTATGTAATCAAGTGAATATTAAGTAGTCTGTTGTGATTAAAAAAGAACACATAACTATACACATGACACCAAGCAAGAGAAGTGAGGACCTCTCTGGGTTCCTCGTCCTCTAGACGAAGCCAGTTGAATGCCAGCGGCTCTGTACTCAGTTGTACAAAGACTGTCCACTCGCCCTCAAATGTATTATCACCCTGGACATCCTCTCTGTTTCTGCTTCTGTTTCTGTGTGTATGATTTGCTGAGTGTGCACAGTAGCCGGAGTGCCAGCGTCCTCAGGCCTACAGTGGCTGCTCCCACTAGATTTCTTGGGTTTTCAGGGTCCACCATCCTGGCTCACAGGAAACACCTGTTTTAAAAGGAAACCTAGATGCCAGTGTCTTCCTACTCATCTTCCTGGTATACTTTTTGATTTTTAAAACTATGAACAATCATCAACTGTACTTCAGTTTCTATTGCCACATTGATTTTCTTCTTAGTAGCAGAAAGAGAAGGCTTTGGGACATCCTGACCACCCCACGAGAGTTCCTGTGTCACGGGCTGTGAAAAGTTCCCAGAGACTGAAAGAGCTCACAGAGGCACCGTGTGTGTCTCTCCCCTATAACCTTGAACATCTAGGAGGTCACTGATTGATAGGTCACGCATAGGGCCTTCTCTTTGTGTTCTCTTTGCTTTCAACTTATCATTTACGTCCTCACCTTGGGAATCTCAAATGGATTCTGGCTCTGCTTTTAATGAATCATAAAATATGGTTCAAGACCTAGCGTATGAGATACATTGAAATTTTGGGGTCATTCCTGGGGGGCCCTTGAAGCCCTGAGGCAAGGTGACCTGTCCTACCCTTTGGTGCCTGTCTTTCCTTTACACCATGATGGATTCACCTCTAGTCTCTCGCTACCCAAGGAAGAGCGGATGCTTAGATTTTCCACATAGCTACAAGAAGATCAAACCTTTATACTCTGTTCAGTGCTGTTACGCCCATCTTCTTTAAGCTGAACCTCATTTGAGTAGCTTTTAATAACTGAGGTTGTGCTCCCAGCACGCTGTCTCTCCATTGATTTTTCAGAGTGTGTGCAAAAAGCCTAACACATAAGTACTAGCTGATGAAAACTGTTTTCTGCAAGATTTACAATCGTCACCATTCATTGGTCTAGGGACAAGAATAGAGACAGTAAGTACGTAACAGCAAATCAAACCACTGTATTTGAAAAGCCTGGCTTTGTGGGGGAACGAAATGGAACACTTTACCAGGTGTGGTAGAGTTTGTTAAAAATAACTTCTGAGTTTATTCCCTTTTCACTTAGAATGTTATATAAGAACAACCTAAGGAGAGTAGTAGGCTGTGTGTCAAAAAGCTAATGCATTTCAAAGATAAAATTTGAAAGGCAACAGAAAATTTATTTTAATGCCTGTATATTGTGTTTGGGTGCAAAAATTATAATAGTTTGTATACAAAGCTCTTATAATTGTGCAAAAGCTATGTTGCAAAATAAGTGTAATTGTTTGTAAGTACAGAGCAACTAAAAGACATTTTAAACCTATAATTCCAGGACAGATGATGCTTGCCACCTAATTGCACTTTAAAACTAGTTTTACTCATCTCCCTATCTGGTTTTAAATAGGACTTCCCCACACCAAAACAATTTCATTATTTAAAAATCTATTAAGAAGAACATCTCCACTCCTATCCCCCACACACCTCCACTGATAATTGCCATGCTTGTAAAGAACATTTGAGCAGCTCTGAAATCAAATTTGATTCCTGGATTCTCACATCAATACCAGAAAGAATTTGTACAACTGTAGAATTCATGAAACAATCCAGGATATTTAACCATGTTTTCAGCAGCATTTTCATCATATTTTATTTTCCTGATTTCTAACAACTGGCATTCCTGAGAAACTAGAAGACTAAGGCTCCAGATGGGAGATTTTGCTGTTGATCTCTGACCACAGACACTGTTCTACTTTGTCACCGGCTTTTCCTTAAGGGTCCCAGCCATTGGCTGCAGGTATGGTAGAGAACCATCCACGCCATGCTTTGAAGGATGTTGTCCTAATCCCTTCCTGTTCCCATGCAAGAAACGGAGTGATTTCATGGAAAGACCCACTGGCCCCAAGGTCACTGGCCAGCCCTGCATGGTTTCTTGTAGCGTGGTCAGAGCTGGCCCTCAGCAGGCTCTGAAACGAGTCAGAGCAGAGCATCACTGCAGTCATTTCCAGGAGCCATGGTGACTGTTGTAGAGTTTTCAGTGATACAGACAGCCCGCTGTGGCACAGGGGCCATAGGACGGCCACCTCTGGCCTAGGCTGAAGCTGTGTCTGTTACTCTGTCTTCTGTGTCACCCCACAGGTGAATCCTGGTGCCACAGAGTAAGACAGACGTCTTACACTGAGCATCCTGTGAGACGACAGGAACCCGAATGCCCAGCACTGCATAAACCCCCTATATTAAATGACAGCCCCCTATTCCATCACTCAGCTTCCTTCCATGAAAGAAATATTCATTACATGAAATCTGATATGCAAGTTAATTCTGCTTATCACCAAAGGTGGGACTCTAACCTCCTCATTTTTTATTCTGCTCAGTCTAAGGCAGGTGAGGAACTGATAAGCAAGCAAGTTGACTTTAAAATTTAAATGACTCTGTGTGTGTGTGCGTGTGTGTGTCTGTCTGTCTGTCTGTCTGTCTTTTTCCCACCAGAAGCCAGGCAACACGTGAAAACATTACAGCACTGAGCTTGCCCACTACATTTGGAAAACACAAGCAGATCTGCAGTACCTAGAGTAATTGTCCCGGGGAAACTCACACACACTGAATTAGTGCGTAGGAGTGAACAGACCTGTCTTTCCGTGGTCCATCATGGAACAAGAGGTTCGGGGCCCTTGGAGGAAGAAGCAGGCGGAAACCATGAAGACTCAGGCCTGGTTACGCGGCTCACTCCTCAATCCTTGCCAGGTTCCTCCAGTCTGATCCGTGCATAAATCTCCTGTTAAAAGATTAACTGTGACACAATTCCTATCATCTCCTTAGGGGACATTCCCAGCACTCAGTGACGCTTTCTCATAGAGTGGAAATTGGACGTCGCCTGCCTTGTTTTATGGCAGAACACTTGTCAGGTTGCCACCTTCATCTCCTGATCTCAGCTTTCCTCTTTGCCTTTCTGTTTAGTCCATGCCTGTGAAATATTTTACACTGCTCCAGTGCCTCAAGCCTAAATCCATGTGGTGACATTGTCCACTGGCTGGAATAGTCAGGTGTCTCTCTTTGAACAGGAGAGCTTCATGACCTTGGATTTGTACTGCTCTTGAGTCTGTAGGGGACAGATTTCCAGATATCTGAATGGTTTGATTCCTAACTTCTTTTTAGAAAGTCACCTCTTTTCTGAGCCCTCAGCCCAAACACTTGATGTACTGCTCCCATTATTTTTTTTCTAAGATTCTACCTAATCATAGTCATTTTGCTCACTCTTATTTCTACAAATTGATGCCTCCCAAAGCTCATTTGATCATAGGAAGGGCTTTGGAGAGGTGATCGAATCATAGGGGTGCTATGCTCGTAGGCAAATTTATCCACCGATAGTTTTAAGGCCAAATGTACTGTTAAGAAGCAAGGCTTGGCCAGAAGACATGGTCCTTGGGGCGTGGCTTAGAAGGGTTCCTCTCCACCCTTCCACTTCCCTTTGCATGCTGCTTCCGGGCTGCCCTGAGGTGAGCAGCTCTCCTGCGCCAGACCCCCAGAGCCTTCCTAAGTGTGGCTTCCGCCTGGAGTCCTCTAAGGGTGCAAGGACTGAAACTTGTAAAATGGGAGCCAAAATAAACCGCTCCTCCTGTAAGTGGAGGGTGCAGATATTGTGTCTCAGCAATGAAGAAAGTGGCCAGGACACTCACCCACCTTGCGTCCCGTTCAGTGTTTCCCCATCCCCAGCAAGATATGGCTACATCTTTAGTTCTGTGCCGAAAGACTGCTGTTCTCTTTGTACCCCAAACCCCTCAAGGCTCCAGAGTCCTTTGTCCTTGTGTCCCTGGGTGCTTCCTCTGCACTTCAGCATCATTCTCAGTGAGTTATTGTGGGTGCACTGTCTGCTTGTACCCTAAGGGGCCCCAGCCCTTTCTTTTCCTTAGCTCTGAATTTCCCAGACTTGGAGGGCTACACCTGTTTGCCTTATATTTGCCAGGGAAAACCAGCTCCTGAGTTCAGAAGCTAAAATAAATCTAATCTTTCTGATGTGTGATATCGAACTTACCCATGCAAATATTTCTTAGTCTACTGTTTCACATAGTAAAACTCATATACTCTGCCCCTATATTGTAAGTTTTCAGAAGCATTTGCTTTATTCCAAAACTGTTTTAAATTATCAGCTTTCCTTTTGAACATTAGCTCTCAGAACTGAGCCTGAGACATCAGGTAGGGTTTGATTTGCATAGAGAGAAATGAGATTATTACTTTCTTTGTTTCGTTCATAGCTTGGGTTCTGTTGCCTAATATTTCATTAGTGCCTTTTGACACCATGCACACAATAGACCAGTGCCGAGCCTGTAGTAGCTCACTTCCCATAGCTTGTCTCAATTGTTTCATAATTTTTCACATGATTCAGTGTCAAAATGAGTTTTCTCCATCCAGTGTGGTTACGGTTGACACTTTGAACAGATTGATTACTATTTTTGAAGCTAAAATGATATACAGTGACAAGACTGAGACAAAATGGTCCAGACAGGTTCTTACAGTCTTCTCTAATTGATGACATATTTCCTGAAATTACTTGCTTTCATCAGATCTGCATTCTTTAAAATTGAACTTGAAGTCAGAGGTGCACTGCCGTGGTGTCATACTGTGTACGCTTTCTGTCAACAATCAATCGCCCCCATTGTATGATCACAGAAAAGGTGGTTTCTATTGTTTAAGTGTAGAAATTTAGCAAGGCTCCATTAACAGACATAAAGATAGCTAATGCTTCTTTTCAGTTCTAAAACCTTTCGCTCTTTACCAAAGTGCTGCTCTGCATACATCTGCACAAGTGTTAAAATTTACATTGTTTTTATCAGAATGTAGTAGCACCCTATTTCATTGTTGGATGAATTACTCTTCAGAAAGCATTAAAATCCCTTGCGGGGTGGTGGTAAGTTAGAGGGAGCAAAGGTCATATGGAATTGTGGATGGGCTTCTTAGGCTGGCTCTACATCAAGTATGAATTGGTGATTTAAAGACAGGAAGTAAACACTTAAATGTCCACACTCACCCTATGCTTGGGGTAGTGATATATTCGCCTTGGGCTTCAGTTTCCTCATTGGTTTTGCATGAGGCCGCGGTTTTATTCCAAACACTGAACAGTGCCTGGAAAGAAAGTTTCGCAGTGTTCTTTTGGTAGATGAATGAGTGATTATCAGGGCAGCTAGACTGGGTAACTTGCATCTTAACTAATTAGGGTACTTTGAAGGATTGCCAAGGTTAACATATGTTCTAAAAATCTTAAAATCAATGTAGAAGATATTAAGTTTTCATTCCACATTAAGCATACGGCATTGATGTGAAAGCTAAATAGCCACTAAAAGCCAATGTGGCATATTTGACAAAATCAATGAAGAAAATGTAAATGTCAGAAGTTTAGTAATAGTGCAGGAAAACAAAAAGCTTGAAGTGACAACTTACTTTTGTTCACCGTAATTGAAAAGAAATTGGGCAAGGTATGATATAATGACTTTTTAACAAACAAATGAAGTTTTTGGTTAAAAAACAGTCATGCATATACTTCATTGCTCAGGCTAGTAAGAGGAAATAGCATCAGCAAAAGCTTTTAAGGCTAATGAAATATGTAAGATTAATGAGAAACAAAATATTGAGATGATACACTTAAGCTTTATCTGTCTTCCAACAGTTGAAAGAGTGATTTTTGTAATGTTAATAAATTTGATATAAACTATGTGCTTTACAGGAAATGCTCACTTTAGTGAGGAAAAATAGAAAACTATTTAGACTTCTCTTAATATTTAAAATGTTAAACACATTTAAATCACATTTATGTTTGTGAAGATAGGCACTCATATATTTGCTGAGAGCTATAGGGAGATTAATTTGCTCCTGACAGTTACATCGGAATGTTCCCCATCTTGTATTTTACCACCCGAACTAAAATTTCTTCAACATGTTATTTTTTTAAACCCTCATAGTCCTCCTCAATAACCTTTAATGTTATAGACAGCTAAGTGATTTAGAAATATTTTAGGCAGTCAGATGGGGCTGGACCCTCTCGAGGTCAATGCAGAAGACAGCTGTGGGTGGAGGACCGTTGTTGAAGGTCAGGCCTCAGGACAAAGAGGAAAGACTGCACCCACGTAGTCCCCTAGGGACGGGCAGTAGTGATTGATAAATAGGCGTCAATTATTTTTGGTGCGGAACCAGAACCTCATAATCTCTTCCCAGAAAATTTTATTTGTCCCATGTATGTGAGCTCCGTAACTTGCTTCTTCAGTTGATCCCCATTTAATCAATGTTACCTAAGCTACTATACTTGTGATCTTACTAGCTGACTACAGTTTTGTCTCTGGTTGAACCTGCCTCACCTCGTGGCTTTGCTCAATAAAAGACCCTTGAGAAACAGGGTCAGAGGGCATCCCACTTTCCAGCCCCCTTCTGTCCCTCTTAAGCAAAAGCTTTCATTCCCTCAGCAAATTCTTCCTACTTTCATCTCTATTGTTCCTAAAATTTATTCCTCAGTTTTAGAGAACACCTAGCAGGTCAGAAGTTATATTTCCCTTATATTATTTGGAGGTCCATGTATCATCCACTGTATCACTTTGACTGTTTTATTTTAAATACAGTATCTTGGAGTCACTGTAAAGACACAAGTTACTTAATGTATCTAAAATACCTAAGGCAAGGGGTAGGGGCCAAAAAGAAATGTATGTCAGCTCCTTTTTTTCTTAACCTAATGTGAAATAAGGAAACCTTATGACTGTTTAAGGATTTCCATCGTGTAATGCACTTTCATGCAACGAGTGAAGAAGCTTATGATCTCCACTTTATGGAAGAAAAAGAAACCCAGGAAATGGAAGTGAACCACGCAGGGTCACAAGGCTGGGCAGAGCACTGAGGACTGTGCCCTGGACCCCACAGCGCTGGGTCTGCTTGTCCCCATTGTGGTTATGGATGCAGCTTCCAGCAGGACTTTGTCTTGTCTGAGCCAGCGAACGATCTACTGCTGTTTACAGCTATGGAGTCCGCGGTCAAGGAAAACTTTGTTTTAGAGGGGAGAGGTAAAAGATTTGTCTTGTTTGCTTAAAAAGCTCTAATCTTCTTTAATTGGTTCACTGAGAATAGGAGTACCACCGTTTGCACACAAAGTAACCTTCTCTTGTACCCATTAACTCCTGTACTGTGCCCCATTTTTACAACTGTAGATTTGTAACGCGAATACTTACCAAATGCAAAAACATCGACAACAAAGGAATAACAGAGACAAAGCAAAGTTTCCTTTCTTTCTAACTCAATGTGAGCATATCTAGAAGTTCAACCAAAAGTTCTCTGCCACTACCCAGGTGCCCTAAGTCCAGCACTGTTGAACTGAGGTTTCTAGGTCAAAGGAAGTTTTGAAAAGTGGACACTCTGCAGAGAGGGAAAGGGGAGTTTCCTAAGGAAGGAGCGATCAAGGGAAGAAAGAAACCTTGCTAGAGCGCATGCTAAAGAGACCCTTGCTAAAGGGTCACAAGGAAGGAGTAGATGATCCAGTGAAACCTAAAGGCTCCCTTTACCCTCTGCAGCCCCAGGTCAGTGGATTCAAGGCTTTGAATGTTCATTCTGCTCTCTCTTCTTTCCTGGTTTCCCCTCCCATGAATGAGATCCGTACCAAGAGAGTCAGAGATGACTGAGCTCCACTGGAGGAGCGTCCCATAGACAGATGAGGGGACTTTGGGAGCACCCCCCAGTGCCTTGGCCTTAAGGCTCTTGCTTCTATACTTCCCAATACTCGGCATGATGAGTGCCATATTTTGGGTATTATTTTCTGAGCCTCAACAGAGCAGAGTGGATGGAGACAGTCTATGTTCAAGACTGAAACTTTAATGGAAAAGAACTTAATGGTTGGCAGAAGTGGTGTCGCACACCCCTAATCCCAGCACCCCTAATTTCAGCACTCCCAGGCTGAAACAGGAAGATTACAAATTCAAGCCTAGCCCTGGAAACTTTGCAAGATTCCATCTCAAAAAAGGAGGGGAGTATGGAGATGTATCTCAGTGCAAAAGCTCTCCTGGGTTCCACCCCCATACCAATAAAAATAATGGTAATAATAACAGCAGCAGCAACAACAAGTAGTGTTGGTAAATAAAAGTTCAGACAGTCCAAATATATAACATGAAAGCAGAACATAGCTTATGCCTGCCATTTTGATTCCTGAATATCTCTGGATATTCGTTGGGTTGCAGTAAAACATTGCAGCCCACGAGAAATGATCATCATTACAGTAACCCAACAAAGGTAATAATAGTGAATGCAATTACAAAATGCTTTCTATGCAAAGCTGCCTGTTGGCAAACTCCCCTTAAGGCAGGAAAAATATTCTGTGGCTCATAAGCTCATGACCTGCATGTCCCCATGCTAAACCCCCACAGACTGTTGGTGCTTTACAACACGTGTAACACACCTGGCATTCAGAGTAACCATGGTGTCCGAAATTATCAGCGTAGGCATTGCAGGCCTGTGTGCACACAGGTCTACGTGCAAAAGTACACACTCTCGCATTTATTTTCCAGTTTTTAAATTGGGTTGTAAATGAAACTTTTAGCTCGGCAGGCATAAGCACCTGCTTGGCAAGTGCGAGGTCGTGAGCTCGATCCCTGGAACCACAAAAAAAAAAAAAAAAAAAAAAGAAGTGAAAATTTAAGAATTGTGTAAGCAAATTTCAAATTGAATAAAGTTGCACAATTCTGTGTATTTATTGTGTTTCCAATAGAAGCTTGCAACATTATTGAACTATAGCATAACAATTTCACACACTCCTCCAATCAGAACACACCTGTTTCTTACATTCCTTTATATCACTCACATACAAGATAATCAAAATACCATTACACAGAGAGGAAAAAAATACACAGCTTTACTGAAGCCATTTTATTTCAATCTTTTTCTCCTTTTTAAAAATCAGCATGAAGTGGAATACTAAGAAAATTTATTTCTGAATTAGAAGCTATAGTCATTAAAGTTTTACAAGCAACTGAAACATAGATTGAGACTGGAACCAATATTTAATGTATATTTAAAAGTAATTTGTTACATATTCTCTTTAATATAGATGCATTTTTGCTCATGCATTCATATATATGTACAGTCAGATATTCAGAAAACTATATTTTTTATTTACACAGCACATGAAAATATCATGGAACTTGGAATACCAGATATTTATGACTTGAGATTTCATAACTTTACAAGTAAAAGATAAAATTTGAAAATTGCTTATTGCATATTTGTAGAATCATCCTGAAGTTTTACAATGGAATATTCTTACCTGCAGAAAAAAAATGCAATTGTTGAATTTATTTTAACCTCCATCCAAAAAACAGGAATTCTGAAAAAATCTCAATCAAAATATCTCATTTTAATGTTATGTGATATAACCAAAGTAATTCCACCACAATAAAGTATGATCTTGTTTCTCGTGCCACCCCACTGTCTGTAACCAGAAACCCCAAAAACTAAAGGCATCAAGAGTCTCCTACTTTCCTTGTATGAAGACAAAGGCATAGCAAGTCTGCAAACTCTTTTCTGGCTCGACACTTCCCTTCCTACCCTTGTGTTCAGTCTCTCTCTCTCTCTCTCCCTGTCTCTCTCTCTTTCTTTCTTTCTCTCTCTCTCTCTCTCTCTCTTCTCTCTCTCTCTCTCTGTGTCTCTATGTCTGTTTCAGTCTCTGTCTTACTCTTTATCTTGCTCTCTGTCTCTCTCTGTCTCTGTCTCTCTGTCTCTCTCTGTCTCTGTCTCTCTGCTTCTTCTGGCTGTAAGACTTTTACAAATGCTCTGTCCCTCATACTTTTATTTCATATCTCATTTCAATAATTACTTTCTGATATTGGGACAAAAGCTTTCCTATCCAATGAAGTCTACTTCTAAATATAGAAGTATTTTTCTTTTGTATAGTTCCATAAGACAACAATATGTATGTGTTTCCCTCAAAATATATACATATCTCAATTTTATAACTTACTATGACTCGATTAACTCCCTTTTCCCTATGCAAAGGTACACTCCATGAGAACAGGCATGAAATTATGCCATTCTAAGAAATGAGGTAAATGCATATTTCTTATGTAACATGTAATTACTAGCAATGCAGTTTAGTATTATTAATCTTATCCTACTGTAAGATTTGGGATATATTCTGCACATCACATCAACTGCCAAATGTTGGAAAATAAAAGGAACCATGAGTAACATTATTTTCGACTAATTTACCTGTATTTGTTTGGTGTAAGGCATTTGACTTATCTTCTAGCACAGGAATTGTTCATTTACTGAAATATTTCATAATTAGCATGAGACCCCAGGATTGAAGATACGTTATCTTTGGGATTTTCTAAACTAAAAAGCATCGTCATTTGAAATTAAAATCAGAATTCGAAATTATAAACCAGGCCTGGTGACACATATCCCTGTAATCCCAGCACATTGGGAGGCTGAAGCAGGAAGTTCACAAATTTGAGCTCTCTCTGGGCTCTTAACAACTTACTGAGACTTAAAATTAAAAAATTTATTAATTTTCAGAAGGGCTGAGGTTGTAACTTAGTGCACAGGCACTGGATTTGGTCCCCACCATTGCAAAAGCAACTCAGACTAAAAATTTGATAATCGTGTCTAGTGTTATTTTCTCCACCTTTGGTACCTCTAGTTGGAAGAATTGTGACTTCCTGTCACTTATGAAATGTCATCCCGGGAACATACACAATCTCCGTCTTTGCACTTCTGGGTGTGTCTCTTATTTGGCTCACTTTGCTGTCACCCAACTTGCACAGGGGCAGACTCCTTAGCCCTCTGGTTAAGCCTCCCCTGGCCCAAGTGTGCATTCAGCTAGGACAGCTTGTGCTTAGCTCTCAGTCCCAGACTTTCCCTGTCTGTGTGACACTTCCAGCCAGTCCCCCCAGATCAAGGCCCTTTTTCTAAGTAGTCTAGACTTTTAACAGAAAAATATCTGATCTAGCAATAAGATTTGTGCTCTCTTAGATTATCCTGGCATAGCCATGAAAGAAAAGAAAAAGGAGAGGTTGCTGGGAGAACTGGTTTCAGCACTCATGAGCTCTCTGTGGGGGAGGAGGGCAGCCAATTCGGGGTTCCCACTGTAGAGCCAACCCCTCCTGATTGTATGCATCCTCAAAGGTACTTGATTTGATTAGCATGATTCTCTGTTTTTCAAGCTCTGAGCTCTTCCTTAGCCCTGTTAAGTAATTTCAGCATAATCAATATTGCATCACTAGGTTAGAAGCAGAAAGGGCAAAAGCAAAGGGACATTAGTGCATGGGGACATTCAGCAACACTGAATGTGGCGACTGAGGCAAAGTTGATCACTTCCTCCCGAAATTTTTAGGGCTCTGATACTATTCAATGCAGGTATTGATCACAAAAGCAAGATAATACAGTCACAGATGAGGACAAGGGTCATACTGAAACGGTAAGCAAAATATTAAATTGTGTGTAGTATATAGAAGCTCTTCACATCACCAGGTTAAATCAGTGAGGGACTGAAAATAGTTAGAAAAATAATTGCATCCATACTAAACATGTAGGGGTTTTTTTTGTCATATTCCCTAGACAATCCAGCACAGTTATTTCCACAGCATTGGCATTCTGTCAGATATTATAAGCTATCTGTAGATGGTTTGAAATATACAGGAGGATGTGCATAGGTTGTGTACAAATACTACACTGTTTTATAAAAGGCCTTAGAGCAATGGCAGATTTTACTATTTCTGGAATTCCTAAAGCCAATTCCTGAATGACATAGAGGGAACTGTATTTTCTTCAAGGTACTGATGTACATTTTTTTCCTTATGTCATATTTAATAGAAAGATTTCTAACAAAATTGATTTAATATTTAATATCTGAGTACTGTTGGGATAAATTTCTGTCATGTGGTGAATTCTTTTATTCATAATAATAATTCACAAAGAATACCAGACAAGAAATGATGTGTTCTTTAAAAGTGAAAGTGCTTTATTTCCAGTCAGTTTACATAAGGTGAAACTAGGTAGCTTTGTAAAAGGCAAAACCCCCATTTTGCTGGTTAATTTTGATTGTCAACTGGAATGGATTAACCAGAAAATTTGGAAAGCCTATATTTTGATATGGAAAGAGCCTCTTGTAAAGTTGGGTCCACAGGAGGTGAGATGGCTAAAGAAATTAGCACCATAACAAGCAACCAAGTATTTTAAACTAACCCAGAAGGAAAGATGCCTTGAAGGCATCTCAGGAATCAGCAAGACCCTACCCATCACAGATTCAAGGATGTGAAATATAAACATTTATTGGAAAAGAGAGTCCTTGGAGCTCTGAGAAGGCTGCCCAGGGCACTGATTCCAGGAATGGAATTCATTTTCCTGTACTCAGGCGCTCCATGGTCCAAGGGGAGCCAGCTGCTTTGTGCTAACAACAGACCTTGGCATTGTTCATGTGGTACTGGTTTTCCAGGCATGCAGAGTTCGGTTATGGGGCTGTGGAGGCTTCGGTGCAGATATCGAAGGAGGGCTTGGGAGGTCAGGCAAAAATGAGTAGCAATATCAATGCTCTGCTGGGAACCACTCAATAGGGCAGTGTGTGAATCTGTGGGCATGAGGCCAAGGCTTCAGTGGACACCCTAGGAAGTTTGAGATGTCACGAGTGTAGAAAGTTTGCCAAACAGAGCTAGTCCAAGACAGAGGTCATGGGAGCTGCAAAAAACAAGACCATAGAGCTGGGCTGCCCATGCCTTGTAGAATCATGTCGCATCACCATGTGTCACAGGTACAGGACATGGAGCTACGAGACTTAATGTTTGCCATGCCGAGCTGTCATCTTGCTTTGGTCTTATTCTTCTCTATAGCCCTACTTCTTCCTTTTGGAATGGAAATACTTATCCTTTATGTTGGGAATGTGTAACTTGCTTTTGGCTTTGAATTTTAAAGAGCTTCACAGTTACAAGTTTGCCTTGAGTTTCAGAAGAAACTTTGAATTTAGACTTTTGAACAATTCTGAGACTGTTGAGAATTTGTGGAAAAGATTAGTACATTTTAGGTTCTATGTAGGAAAGTTATGTAATGTCAGATGAAATTAAGATTCCATTATTGGTTTTATTTGGAGATTAAGTATAGTTTAGGAACATGTACTTAGGTGTCTAGTTGACACTCTGAACTTGTGCTAATTGATCTTGATTGACAATTTGACTGAATTAAGAGACTCTGAGAGAGACGCTTGGAAGGGAGAATTGAGGCATTTATAATATCATAGCTCAATGGCCTATTAGAAGGTGAGGCTTAGTGGAAAGAAATGGGTCATGAGAATGTGACCTTTTTGACTATATCTGGTCCCTGATTCCTTCTTCTGGGGCACCTTTTCCAACCCACTGGATTTTCCTACCACTATGAGTTGAGCATCTGTCTTCTGCCACATCCTTCGCCACAGTGTGTCTGCCCCCCACCATGGACTAAACCACTGAAACCTTAAGTCATAATAAATCACTCCTCCTTGTTGGGTATTGGGTGTTTTGTCCCAGCAAGAGTTCCCTGACAAATACATCCATGGTAAAATCTTTGTAAACATTGTTCTCACTAGAAGTTACAAATCATGATTATACATTAAAAACGCCTGGCCCCTGGGCCTTATTCCAGACCAATTAAATGAGGTTCTCTAAGGTTGGGGCAGGGCTAGAGTTTTTGCAAAATGTTCCTAAATAGTTCTGATGTTCAGCCAGTTTGGAGAACTCTATTTTAAAAATTCTTATACCCCAAAGATTCTAGAAGGTTGGACCACTTTCTAAATCAAGAACAGTCCCAGTTTATGGATGCCTTCTAGAATGAGGGTGAAGAAAAATCTAACTCTGAAATCCTGTACCTATATCTAAATTTCAGAATGTCATCCCCAAAGAATGGAAAAATCCCCATATGGAAACTATTATTTCATCAATGTTAAATGCTGGAACCAAACAATAAAAGAACATGGTGAATAAGAAATCTTATTCATCACACAAACTATTTAAGGTACAAGTTAGCATCTGAGAACGTCAATGGAGGCATGCCCACACAAAATATATAACTGTGATAATAGAGAAGACTGTTTTGGGAACTTTACTTTTGAAACTAAGCTGACAAAAAGGACTAATTGCTGAATAAAAATTGATCCTGGTAGTAATACCCATGGAATACTTGCCAGAGAATTGGGGGGTTTAATTTGGGAATAGGAGTTAGGCAGGGAAAATTAAGTTTTATTTTCCAATATTATAAATAACTTAAAAGATATTCTTTCATTGTAGAAAAAAATAGTGATTCCCTCTCAGTGGTTTGAGTTTTCAAATGTCTTCTCTTTTTAGTAGAAGATCCTTTTAAGAACAGTGTAATCCAGATATTAAAAATGATTAACTTTGTCTGATATAACATCAACATGACGTATTTTGGCAGAATATTAACATCAAATTGAGTATTGTTCCATGAAATATTTATTCAAGTTTAAATGTAGTAGATCACATGTGCTACACCAAATATTCTATACCCTTTTGAAGTGGTGCCTTTTTAAATATTGAGATGGACATGACTGGACAAGTAGGGTGGAGAGGGTTTGGACCTAGGAACAAGATATCTTAAAGACAACAGGAAAGGAGGTGTTGCTTTGCATTCTACATAAGAGGACAAAATGAAATAATGGCATTACAAGACAGTCTTCTGAGAGGTGCCACATGTTAATGAATTTGTCTGCAGTAGTCATCCACCAAAGAGGCTTTGCGTGGGGTGGCCGTGTGATTTCCTGAGTGAGAGAGATCTTGTTCCATAGTGAGGGCTCTAACCCTAACCCTAACCCTAGCCCTAACCCTAACCCTAGCCCTAACCATAACACAGAGCTTGGGGGATTGCCTGTGTGTGTGTGTGCACGCGCACATGTGCGCACGTGTGTGTGCGTGTGTGTGTGTGTATGTGTCTGTGAGAGAGAGAGACAGACAGACAGACAGACAGTGACAGAGAGAAATTGAACAAACACCTTATACTGATCTCCCAGCCCGTGTGTTAGTATTTATTTTGACATAGGGTATTAGGACGTTGCTGCGTGACCCAGGATGAGCTCAAACTTGTAACCCTCCTGCCTCAGCTTGCCAGAGCACTGAGATTATAGATGTGCGCTACCACACTTGGTTAACACAGGACTGTTAGAAATGGTATTATTATGGTATTAATATAAATTTTTGAAGGATCTCATCCCAAATAACATGCCTTTTTATTTTAATCATTAGTTTAGTAAAAGAAAACAAACTAAAATAGGGAGTATATTTTTAAAAGAAGAGCTAGAAGAAACATTATAAAGAAAATTTTACAATAAACATGTCAGAAGCCTTCTACCTAATGCTCAGGATTAAGTCCTGCATTTTCTGACTAAATGTATAAATTTACCAAATGGTTCTATGTTCAATAACAGTCCATTTTTGTTTCATAGTTGTAGCAATAATCATAAATTATTTTAATACTTCTTTCATGTGGCTTTCATTTCTGGGTGAAAATAAATTAGAATATTACTGGTGCTATTATTTTATTTCCCAAACAAGTTGTTTCTGTTTTTAGGAAGTGAACATTATAATTAGTAGTATGCAAAAATTAAATGACAGTGGGAAAAGTCAATCTAGTGGTATGTGGATATGCTTTTTATGATATCTTTCTGCAATTTGGAAGAAACTCAATAAGTAGAATTGCATTTTTTAAATGATCTTGTTATAGTTTGTGTCTAGATTGCCACCCAGGCCTCATGCAGCCATGGAGGCAGTTGAATCTAGCATTTGTGATTGACTCATTGTCTAGTGCTGGGATTTGCGGTGTGAGTGCTGCACCTGCCCAGGGGCGGGGCCAGCATACAAAATATGGAAGGGAAGGAGACATGTTTCCCACCCTGTTTTGCCCTTTCGCTTTTGCTGCTTGCAGCTGCCGTGAACAGCTACCCCTCAGCCATACTACCCTGCTTTGGAGCCAGCTGAGTATTGACTGAGACCTCCACAAACTAAGAAATAAACCTTTCCTTCCTTCATGTTGGGTGTCAGGTATTTTGTCTCAACAACCAGAACGAAGTAACCAAGGCAGATCTCTTAATATGTAAACACAATTTACAGTAGAACTACTCTGATTTACCAATTTTTAATAAACCATCAATCTGACATATATGTTTTTCACATTACTAACATAATTATTCAAGTGACCTCTAAAGAACTCTTCATTACTAAGCAAGAGAACAGTTGAATATAACTGTGAACTTTCCATCACTCTGCAAATACGTGAGATAAATGACATAAAGGTGGATAGGTTTATTTTGGCTGATGGTTCCAAGGGTTTCAGGCTAAGGCTACTTAACCACATTGCATCTGTCAGTTCATCATGGTGGTAACATGTGGCAGAGGGGATGTTAATCTCATGGCAGCCAGAAAGTAAAGAGAAGAGGGAGGAAGGGCCACTATCCCACTATCCCTTGAAGAACACACCCCCAATGACCTCACTTCCTTCCACTAGGCCCTGCCTCCTTCCAGTTCTGCTTCCTCCCAGTAGCTCCACAGGCTGGCAACCAAGCCTTTGGCCAGGAGTCTATGGGAGACAGTCAGTATCCAGCCCTAACATTAACACTGCACTAGTTCAAGAATTCTTTAGAATCATTTGCATTGTGAATCTTACTTTGCACTGGTACCTTCTATAATGTTTCATTTCTTAAAAATGACATTGCAGCAACTGAAAAATTTATTAAATACATTGATTTATTACAGTCTAATGTTTTCTGCCAAGAAGCAAACAAGTGCAATATATTATCTTTAAGAGTACATATTTATAGAGTATTATAATTTCAATAGCTCTCTACTCTCCAAACAGTAATTTTTAAGTTTAATATCTCAAAAATTCTCATAGACGCCTAATCATTCTGCCACATTTTGGTGCAAATTACTTAAGTGGAGTTGTAGCTGTGGGACATGAGAATAGCTCTAAGCAGCAGCCCTTACTGCTGGAATTAGAAAATGCAAAGTTAATCTGGTATGTCTAAGAGGAGAGAAATGAGGAGAAATAATTTATTGTCAGTGTGGTAAGAGCACTGGGTGAAATTATCATCCTCAGATCTGTTCAGCATCAGTAAGCCTTCACTATTTTCCAACATCAACATCCTCGTTCTCCTTCATCAGTATTTTTTCCCTTACATGAATGCTACCTAAACAATCTCAAGAGTTCTCAAAGTAGCAGTTAAAATGGAAAATTTTACGTTCCATAATTAGAATATCAGAATGAAGTTAATTGTATTCTTTTTCTCTGGTCTCCATCTCTTACGAAGGTAATGAAAGTGTGGCTAATAGTTCTGTCTGTGGCAGCTGCCTCTCAGGGGATCACCATGGACCCTCTCCTTCTGGAACTCACACCTATGTGTGTTCTTGTGCCAGATTTGAGTACAGTCTCTTGTACCTCAACTATGGATTAGGTTCCAAGAAGTATGTTCTGAAGACATTGTGGTGCAATGCTGCACAGGACCTAGGAGTGCACATTGGTCCCTCCAGGTGGGCTCAAGGCAATCTCCAGATTTGGAAAATTCTAGAAGGATGAGGCTGCTATGAGCAGACTGGCTTATAAGTAGGAGGCATGCACTTTGAACTATGCTAAACATGTAGCACTATTAAATTGTTATGTATTACCACTAGCAAGTATTTTGTCCTGTAGGTAATTGATTGAGCTGTGCTTCTTTGTGCCTAGTAGTACTATTGGACTGCAGAAAGTGGTAGCAATGAGGTAGTTTTATTGACTGTAACTTATTTACGCTACCCCTGCCCTGAACATTTGAAGAACGTGTTTTATTACATGACAGAGGCTTCACTGTGACTAGACGACAGCAATTTTTCAGCTCCATTAGAACCTGTGGGGCCTCTGCTGGATGTGTGGCACGATGCTAAGTGACCAAATCAGCATTCCACAGTGCACGATTGGTACCAGTACAATATGGCAGCAGTGATACTGTGTCACTTCTCCGATGAGGTAGTGGAAGATACAGCATCCGCTGTGTTTGTCATCCCCTCTGTGTCTCGTGGGTCACTCATGGGGGAGATGGCTGCCACGCTGGGAAAGATCTGCATAGTGAGGTAGTGAAGATTCTAGGTTGAGCTGAACAGTGGATGTGAGTTCCAGTCTGCGTTTAGATGACTGTGGTTCCTGCTGCTGTCCTGCCTGAAGCCTTATGAAAAGTCCCGAGCCAGAACCACAAGCCTAAAACTTCATGAGGTAAGTGAGATAAGTGTTTGTTACTATTTTCAGCTGCTAAGTTTGGGAGTCATTTGTTATATAGCTGCAGATAAGCATCTGATAGGAGTGTTTCCTTTGGGTGCAAGATCCAATTTTATTTACCAACATATCTTCCAATTCGGGTGTTTAATTTCTTAAAACTGAAGGTGAGAAGACATTTTTCATTGAACATTATAGGCAGATGATAGAACTGCAGAGTTTTTCCAAAGCGATTATGTAAGCAATAAAAATATTTCTGTAAGGGAAAGACAAATAGCAAATAATCTTTGTGGT
This sequence comes from Dolichotis patagonum, assembly GCA_004027295.1. Classification (NCBI taxonomy): domain Eukaryota; kingdom Metazoa; phylum Chordata; class Mammalia; order Rodentia; family Caviidae; genus Dolichotis; species Dolichotis patagonum. Next base: position 35,963 of record PVJX010014038.1, read on the forward strand.
TTTCCTTTGATAGGCTGTCACCTTTATTACACATTAGAGGTTCCAAAGATTAGGAACACTAGTGGGCTGGTAGCAGAGTAATTAATCATTGCACTCAAGACAGTAGCAGACTAAAATAGGAAATTCATAATGTGTACATGCATATATGTATACACTTTACATTAAGGCAAATATAGATCTTCTAACTGTCTGATTAGGATAGTTGTATGTTTTGAGGAGCTATTATCATAAGATATCCCAAACCAATCTATACAATTAAGAAAAAGTCAGGCAAAAAGAAATCATATGCAAGAAGGTAAGTCAGAGTGATTCAACTAATCAGATTTCCATGAGTGAGTAGACACAGTGGGAAACTCAGCACTTGTGGTGAGTGTGTGATACCAGACTTGATTGAAATGCCAACTGTGCACCAAAATTACTCTTAACTTTAGTTTGTTTATATTGTTCTATCTAATGTATTACTCAAAGTTATACTGCACTGAAAATTCACAAGTTTCTGCTAAAAATGTCACAGAGAGCTTGTCTCTACAGAATGCAGTTGACTCTTGATCCTTGTTATCATAAAATATAGGTAACTAGCTTCTGAAATTCACTGAAACATCTTGAGGTTTGAGTTTTAGCTTACTCCCCACTAGATTTGCTGGAAGTATGAAAAAATAGTGAGAACAATAATTTCGACTTTGTTATTCTTTCCTTCTACTAGCCTTCTAATGGAAATACCCAGCAGCAGTGAAATATAGAGAAAAATAAATAGGTGAGCACTCAGAAATGTTGCAATCTGCTACAGAGCCTCCAGTTCTTAAATGAGTGTTTGATGCGTACTTCCTTTATGTTGATTTTGTGTGTGTGTGTGTGTGTGCGCATGCTCTTTAGCCCTTTTGAGTTGGGTCTATTGTCTAAGCATGCGATTAGTGGATATATTCCTGTTTTATCTGGGGTAAACTCAAAAGTGCATTATTTCCTAAGTCAAAGACTCTTGGTTGTGTAGGTGGGTGGAGTGCAGCCATTCTTACAGGAAACTGTAGGAAGCGGTGTTAATGAGGTAGTTTTATTGAATGTAATTTATCTTGGAAAATCAGCTCAAAGAAAAATAGCTCCCTGGTCAAAACAGTCTCTCATATATTCTACAAATTTCCGATGCTACAAAATTGCTTGAATTTAATAAGTACCTTCAAAAGGACAACTTGTCCTAGGAGAGTCCCTCAGACTGAACAATTTAGTGTCAATTATTTTAAGCTGATTAAGAAGTCTGTCATTCTCTGAGAGAAAGAATCTTGATGATGCACAGGGAAAAAGCAGAGAGAGAAATTCCAGGTGGGTGTTTTGCGCACACTCAAAGGAGCAAGGGAAAAGCACCAAGGGAAATTCGTACGTTGTACCAGCAGCTCCCTGTCTTTCTCTTCTTCATGGCTTTTCTCAGGATCAGCAGTCTTGGTGCACCCAGAAACCCTGCCCTCCGCTGCCCTTAGCAGCCTGCAGAGTGCCTCTGCTGGAGGTGAGATTCCAGAGCCCTTTTGGTTAATGGAACCTCAGCTCAGTTTCATTAATTCAGCTCCAGGCCCCCAAGGACTGAGCTTCCTTGATCTGAATTTAGCAGATTCGCCCTTGATTCCCTCTGTCACTCTTAGCCTTTGCTGCTCACAGTGGAAGGAGAAAAAAGCAACGGACTGCAAGGAGCCTTTTCAGGATTCCACTGAAGGCGGAGATTCTGAGAAGCCAGGTAGCAAATGCTGGGATGAAACTGAGACTGCAGCCGCAAGGCAGAGCGAGAGGGCATCTGCTGAGCCAGGTCTGGGCTCAAGGGAAGGAATGCAGAGCTGACCATGAGATCAAGGACCAGATGCTACTTTCATTCTGTCCTCACCAGAGAGCAGTGACTCCCAGCTCCCTCCCTCTGGCCAGCTCAGAGCTGGAGGTGGGAGCTAAGCCTCCTACACACTTCTGGTGGCGCAGAGGGAGGGACCCCAGTGTGGAGATGAGGACAGCCAGCTAGGCCCCTGGGTGCATCACCACATGCACATGTACTCCCCACCTCTTGGTCTATTTTTAGTTGTGGGCACAAGGATTTCCCTGCCTCTGCCGATTCTCCACACTCTTTTCCTCAAAATGAAAGAATCTGCTGGTTGGGCTTTATTGACTTTCCATCTTGGAACTGACTTTGCTTGGGATAATCCTGTTCCTCCACAATGCAGTTTCACAAAAACACTTACGATTCATATTTATATTTATGATACATCATTGGAAAAGACTTCATGTGTGACGCTTCACGAAACCTTCACTAGAGGAAAGCTATTTGCCTTCATGATGACATACTAATTGATTTAGGTTAATTAAATTATTTTAATAGTAGGGAACTGTTCATTTAGAAGAGAAATGTGTGTAAATCTTGTATTCTTTCTCATGTGCTCTAATGTCTGGAACAGCAACCTATTTATAAGAAAGAATTGTGAAAAACAAAAAAATGATGCAGAAATGGTACCCTGCAGCCTCCCGTTGTAGCTTGTCTTGTGGTGAACCATAGTGGATGAGCTGTACGCTGGTTCATTTCTCCGTTTTATAAATATTCAAGTTCCAGGCACCAAGTGTCAAGAGAAAATGAGCCGCACAGACAAAGGCCTTGCCTGTACTGAACCTGGAATTTGCGTTGAATATATGTAATAGTTTCTTTATTCTCTTTGGTCATACATCTTTTCAAATTTTATAAGTACTCATTAAAATAGTTCTTAACATTTTCTTATTTTATAATTTATATAGTATCTGTTTTACTTAAATATAATGTGAATATAATACTCCAAACAAATTTTAATGAGGATTTATTTAAACTAGAGGAGGAATTTATTACATACGGCATACGGGCATAATTGTATTTTAGGAATGAAAAGCCATGAGGAAAGATAACTTGCTGTTTTAGTGTCCTGATGTTTCTGTAATAACCTATCTAAAGTTAGTGGCCTAAGACAACATGAATGTATTATCATACAGTTCAGCTCAGACATCTGACATTGGTCTCAGTGGGCCAGCCCCAGGCATCAGCAGGAGATGTTTTCTCCTGGGCTCTGAGGGAGAAGCTAGTTCTTGGCTCTCTCAGTTTCTAGAAGCTTCCTTGGTTCCTTAGTTCATGTCCCTTGTTTCAAACCCAGCATTTCTCCCTTCCTCTCCACATCACTGCATGCCTGATACTCTTCTCTTCCCTTTTCTCTTGAAAAGAATTTGTTGGCATTCGTCCAATCTGGACAACCCAAGAGAATACCCCTATTTTACCGTCACTTTAGGAGTAATCTTAGTTTCCCTCTGCCATGGAACCAGACATAGTCACAGAGTCTGAGCAACGGGCAGTGGATATCTTTGGAGCCATTATTTGGCCTCCTGTATCATCTAAAATTTCCCCGATCATGTAATGAGAAATAAACACTCAGTAAGCGAGTGTGTCACCGCTTTTCACGAGGAAATTCTACCGTTTCTCTGGGTTACCTGTTTTAACTTTTAACTTTCTAAAATACCCCGCTATGAAATGTCGGGGGTGCGGAATTCCAGCTGAGCGCGAGGCGTTCTCAGGAGCTGTTGTACAACTTCGTCACTGGTTAAAAACCTACACGACTGCAAACACAGGAGGTCTTCCAGGTTCTCAGCACAGCGTACACGCTAATTAGCTTGATCGAGCTATTCCACTATGCATTTACCTACCAAATCATCATGTTGTGTACCCTCCAAAAAGTTATTTGTCGGTTACAAATTTTTTAAAAAGCCCACAGTTCTGCGAGTCCCCGGGCGACCTTCCTCTCCAGCTGAACACAGCTGCTCATCAAAGCCCCCTTGACTGGGGCTCACTTTCGGACCAGGCCAGGCCGGGAGGCTTCGTTTATGCACAGAGCTAAGCGCATTGATGAGGGTGGGAGTGAGTGTGAAAAGAGGATGGTGGGGAACTCGGAGAAGCACCATTGAAGATGCTTTGCCTTTAATTAACTCGTTAATTAGATGGTGAACTCAGATCCTGAACAACTCTGTAAGGAAAGTACTTCCTCTCAGCATGAAATACTTGGTGGAAGAAAATGGAATCCACTGAATCTCCAGAGACCGTGATTCCGTAACCTCTGAATCTAGCCCAGCATATTAGTAAGGGGACGCATTTTACTTTACGGCCATAGCTGTGGAATCGTTAGTACGATTACATATCTGGGTATAATAAGAGAAGCTATTATTTGTGGATCCTTATTGTGCTTCCAGTGGTGCTATTAGTGCTGATCTCACTTCTTCATCCTCACAAGTCTATCACGGAGGTGATCATGTATCCATTTTATGGTTATGGAAACTGAGGCACACTAACTCTAATTAGGTTACCAGAGGACACACAGCTGTGGGTGACTGGAAGGTGGTTTGGGACAGAGGTTATCTGGGCACAGGGTGTCTGCCCCTCACTGCATTGCTCTGCTGACCACATATCGCATGTATGGTGACCTCCCATAGCTGTGGTTTCATTTGGCAGTTTTAGTTATGTGGGGTCAACTGTGGTCATGAATGTAATCAGTGGGAGGGTCCAGGGATCAGCAATGCACACATTTTGGAAGGTGCGCCATTCCCAGGAGCAGGGGGCAGTCATGCTTGTTCTGCGGTGTCCCAGCTGGGATAGACGCCCACGTGGATCCTAGCAACAGATACTTGGCATCTGTCTCAGCAATCAGATCAGTTGTGGTGTCGCAGAGTTCAAAGGAGAGGCACTGCTTTATTACTGCACGTTATGATTGCTCTGTTTCACAGTAGTTACTGAGAAGCTCTTAGTACATCTAACTTATGAATGAAACTTCATGATAAGCATGTATGTAGAGGGGGAAAACATTTATGTAAAGTTCACTACTAGCCAGTTTCAGGTATGCGCTGGGGGGCTTGGAATAAAACCTATGCACATAAGGGAAACCTTGACTCTACATTCTCGTGTCTCTGAGCATTTAATCTGTTGCTTTTGTCATCTGAACCTAAGACCACAAGTTGACTTGAACAGTAGCCAGTGTTATCATTTCTATGCAAATCATTAAGCAGTTATTCAATTTAGCGTTAGTGAAGAATGCAGTCACTTTTCTTATTTGTTAAGTGTGGCCGCCATTTCGTGATAATGCAAGATTGTGTTGTGTTTTCTTCTTACTAACTTTCTTCTCACTGATCTGATAGTAGGCTCCACTAGAAAGTGGTACCCGCCACATGCCTGTATGCACAGATTTCATGTCTACACATGCAAACAGAGGCAGGAGAGAAAATGCTTTTACTTACAGAATTAAAGAAATCATATGTAAGTGCTAAGTATACACTCATTTTTTGCAGCAGGTGTCTGGCTGTGTCCTGCTACTTTGCAGCAAAAACTTTCTTTGAATAGTTTTAATTTAAATAAATGTAGAACTACTAATGATGGATGTGTTAAAGACACATAGACCTCTCCTATGTTGGGCCAGGCGAAGAGGTTCCTGGAAAGGCGGAACTTTCATTTTGGAAAGCATCTTAGGAGGTACCTGGGGATCTACCACAGCCTCCCAATCATGAAAGCATTTTTACACAGTCTTCCCAGCACTTTCAGTGATGGTGCACAAACTTCTTTACCAGGTTTCAGGTTCCATCTCGGAGCAGACTGACTTATTAGAAAGTTGATCTGTTAATGAGAGATGGTGCTACTCGCTTTCTCTCTCCTTCTGACTTCAGGGAGCTTTGCTCCCTGCACAACCTTGCTCGGCACTTAGTAAAGCTCAGTGTGTATTTGTGGCTGATGATGCTTGTGTATCTTTTCACACAGTGGAAATTTGGCTCGGCTCAGCACACACTTGGTCACAGCCCTTTGCTGGTGGTTAGGTCCGATCTGCAATTACCACTGCACCTGTTACCTATGACAGGGTCAGATAGGAACCATTTAAATCCCGAGTATGTTACAAAATACCCATAGGGTGCAGGATATTGCATGGAGCAGAGAGGTGGAAAAGAGAGCAAGGGGTCTAAAAATGTTTACTGGGGTAGATGAATTTGAGCTGAGGCTTAAAGATGAGGAAGGACTGTCCTGTGAAGAAAGAAAGCAGAGTTGAAAAGGTTCCTTGAAGGAGAGCAGTGGTAGCAAAAAGCATGGAGACCTTGGTGATGTGTGTCAGGAAGCCGTAAAGTGCTCGACAGTACAAGATCATAGGGAGAAATGAGAGATGTCTGGGCTGCTGGGTGAGCCCAGGTCATTGAAGGCCATGAGGGCGATGTGTGGTCACTGTATTTGTGGGTGTTGGGATCCATGGCAGTGCATAGCGCCCCACAAATGGTTCTATAGTTTGGATCTTGAGTGTCCTCCACAGGGTGAATGATGGGTGTCCAGACTGCTGTCAGTGGTAGGTTGTGGGAACATGCAGATGTGGAGCCTGGGGCGAGGTCTTCAGGTCCTGGGAGGGAGGTGTGGTCTTTCAGGGTCCCCGCTAGTTCCTCTCCCCCTCCTTCACTTCCTGGCCATGAGGTGAGCGGTTTTGTTCCACCATTTGCTCCAGCTGTGATGTGCTGCTTTATCCCAGGGCCAAAGCCAACAGAAACCTTTCTTCTTTTTATGCCAACAGCCCAGGTGTTTGTCACGGCCATAGAAAGCTGACAGACACAGGTGGCACCCTGCTTTCCTGAGCTCAGCTGCTTCACCAGCTAAGAAACTGGTCCCTTTTTCCTTCATCATGGCTATGTTAGCTCCTAAGAATTTGATGCTATCCAAAAAGCCAGGTAAAGATGCTTACCCAACTCCCACACATAAAATAGATGGCTAGTGTTTATCTAGCAAGTACAGTGTTAAGTAATGAAAGTAGTTTAATGATATATATTCATTTAATATATACTTTTTGTTAAAGAAAATTAAAACCAAGACTAAGCCTTGAGAATCCCTGGTCACTCACAACCCATTACATCTCTCAGGTGATGCAAACTTTCCATTGAAAACATGAAGTGAAAGCTAACTTGAACTGTTCATTGTCAGTGCCTACAGTGGAGAAAAATGAAACCCAAGGCTAACCCGTCAGAAGCACCAACTGACTTATAGTTACGTAACTAGGGATTTTCCAGCAGCATCCACCAAAGTAAGGCACCCACTTAAGGGTAATCAAGCACGTAGTCCTTTTGCTTTACTTCTGTGTCTGTCCTATAAAAAGGCTTTTCAGTCATTCCCTCAGTGGGGCTCTCAAACCACAACCGGTTTGGAGCTGCCTAATTTGTGAATCACTACTTCTGCAGGTAAACTCTTGAATATTTGATTTTACCTCATTTTACCTCTTAACGTGACCTGAACCATTTGTCCCCAAAGAAGATAATGTTAATTTATTTAGTGGAGGCACAGGTAGAGACATTATTATATATGATAATGTATTATGATTATATATGATAATCATATTATATATGATTAACCATAGAATAAATGCTCTTGCTTTCAACTTACAGGATCCTGGACTTAAATATATTTGCTCCTTGATTTGCAAGTTTATGGCCTTTTTATTATTAAAAATATTTGCATCTTCAAAAGAATTCTGGCACTCGACATTAAATCAGTATGGAATCAATAGAAAGTCACCGAATTTAATGCAAAAATGAAATAATATATGATAGCTGTAGACCTGGTACTCAGAGATTATTCTGAGGGGTACTACATGTGTTATATTTGAGAATATACATTTCACTAACTTGTTTTCTAAGGATGCCATAGCCCCTTTGACAAAACTTAATTATTTAGTTTATTTTTGTTCTGTCATTTGTTTTACCCATCAAAAGCACCGGCCTCCTGCTGAATGCCATTAGGTGTCCCACTCTATGAGATGTTTAGGTTAAGTACCCAACCCATTAGGCCTAAGAGGTTATTTATAGGTTTCCTAGGAATTTGGTTTATTTCTAGAGATCACACTTTTCCACTTTTCAAGTGGTACAAACCCAGAAATAATACCTCCCTTCTACAGCTACTGAATACGTACTTGGAAGGAAGGAGTTTCAGGTCGGAATCTTCTGTCTACCAGTCCACCAGTTAACTAATAAATAACGTATCTGTCTCTTTCTTCCATACCTCAGTTTCCAGTTGTGCATGATTAAGGTGTGACTCTATTTGCTGTCCCTTAAGTGGGTTTGTAAAGAGAGATTTCACCTGAAGACAGCAAGGGGTTGCTTCTTTGGGTGTGTTCCCCACTGATGCTGGGCTCTGCTGACTGGCACTACCTCTCTCCCCCCTGTGTTCACCTCTGCCTTCTTGTGCTCCGATTTGAACCCTATTGCCATGGTTTCCCCTGTTGGCCAGAGCCCTTGAACCCACTGACCTGGTCAGGTGTCCTCTAATGTGGAAATTGTGGGCGCCACACACATGCACACAGTGGATGGGCTCCCATGTACACAGATGCTTTAGTGGCTAGTGGGGCACAACATCATGCGAAAACACTGCTGCATTTGCGCGGTGGTACTTCTAGCTTGAAAAGCAGCTCGATGATTCGTGTTTCTTGAGCTTTGCAGTAGGACTGTGGAAAATGAAGGGTTAGAGGAGTCTCTGCTTCACTCCCATTGTTACTAGGATCTCCAGATTTATCACTCGTGGCTTTAGTTTATGACCATAGGCCAGGAGAGAGTGAGTGTCTGGACCCGGGTGCAACTTCTTTCTTTTGGTGACCAGCTTCGCGTTGGCACAGACCCTAGGATGAGGGGAGGTATTCCTATTATAAATGATCAGGCAGGAAGTTGCTGCAATCAGTTACATTTTATTAAGTTTTACGCAAATCACCGTAAAAGTTCGTTGCAATGTATTTTATATATTTTTTCATTTTCCCACTTATCTATCATATTTCCACTTTTTTTCACTTTAGATAGGGAAACCCTCATAATTACATCATGACATTTCTTTCAACATTCTATTTTTCATATATGTAAACACAGTGCATGATAATCTTGTAGGCTGTAAGGGAAGTTGAATGGGAATCCACATCAGAATTCCTTGCCCTTCAAAAAGAGAAACACAAAAAAGGTGATTCACCAAGGTGAGGCCTTGACTCCTATATCGGAGACAGGAGTCTTTCTTTTGTCCAAACAGGTAGGTGGCTCTCCTAGGGGACCTCCTCTTGGCTGACCCCTGACCTTTACATCTGGGGCACAGCCCTCTGTCTATTGAATGAAACACCTGCTGGCCCAGGCAAAAAATCTTGCTTTGTATTGACAGAATTTGACACAGATTTGGGGTTTTATAAAGCCGTATATGTGTAACTTCTCTCCTAACTCTTAGTTTTTACTTATCACGGAAAGTGAAAATGAATTGGCCCAAAAACCTCCACACCTTCAACCACGTTTTGTAGAATTATGATGGGAGACATTTCTCTGAGGGACGTAACAGAAAAAAAAAATGATCCAGTTCTTTAAAGAAGTTCTCAAATACGATTTTGTTACAATTCCAGCATCATAGCCGTTTTCATCTTAAACTCTTATTATGTAGCCAGACGTTGCCAGATAAGGTTGCGTAAACGCTAAGATGTGTCTGGTAAATCTCAGACGTGCAGGCTCAGGACAGACCCACTTGGTCTCCGCGCTGTGGTCCATCTGTCTTACCCTGGGGATGCGCTGGGAAGCCTCATAGCAGGCAGGCGCTTGTGCGGTACCTCTCTGGGTCACACACTGTCAGTTCTAGGCATCTTGGGGCTGTTTAAAGTGGGAGCATTACGAGCCCCTCCTTTTCCTTGCGTCTCTCTTCACACACATACCAGTAGAGTCCTCCACAGTATGTCCCTGTGTGTCATTCCTCAGCCAGAACCAGGGCCAGAGTCACCCTGTGTGAGCAGTGGCCGTGTCTCA